>SNQJ01S0045218.1:58086-68523 GCA_010110895.2 Picea sitchensis | reverse complement strand
TCCTTACAAATGAGAAGAACTGAGCATAGCAGTGAAAGAACTCTCGGTGATGCAGTTGATGGGTTGTTGTTAAAGGATGATCCCTTAACCATCTGAACAGCATAACAGTGCTTAGAATTCCTTGCCAAAACAGTGTATCCTCACGGATTTTTATAGCAGCTCCTTGGGCGGTCACGTAACCTTCTCAAAGTGTGAACAGGGACCCTTTTAGGGTTTCTTTAGGTCATTAACTCGTCGACTTTGCGGATCCGGCTCTGATTTGAGGGTCAAATCAAATTGGGAGCCGGTCCGTAAGCGGTTGGGAGGCCGACCTATTCAATTAATGCACCGTTTTAGCAGATGCGCAGGTTTTTGTGTTGACAGTCACGCGTCGAGCGCGCATGCACGAATAACACGTTTTTGTCCTGCGCATGCGCGCGCGCACCAAACTGCTGTAAAGCGCCCTTCAATTTTTGGTTACTTTGTATAGTTTTTTGGCCCTTCTGGAGTGCTGTGAAATTAATTCAGTTCCATGAATGACTTCATTGNTGTTTTGATGATGCGGATTTCTTGTCGCCATGTGCAGATGAAATTTCAGTGATAACACCATCTTCAGGTTCTTACCTCCTGCAGGGAAGGTCCATTCACCATCCAATCCAATGATAGGAATCGATCCTCATATAAGACACAGGTTAGAGGGGAATTCGACGTTCAACGCTAAAATCCCCTTTTTCTTTATACACACATTTCCTCCAGAGTCCCGAATTCTCGAACTCCTGAAGGAACCCAAAATATCACCATGTGGGTCCAGCCTTCGAGCCTTTTGACTTATCCTTGACACTGCATTCCAAACCTCTGAAGCCGCGAATTTATAGACTCCTGAAGGGTCTACCCTCAGATGTGGTGACATACTAGACAAGGAGGAAAGTACAAGTGGGTCCCAAATACTCCTCCTAACAAATGGGATAAATAGGTAAGTGCTAGGGGTGACACACAACAAGGCAAAGATGACACGTGGCCCCCTACAATGGGTGACACGTGTCACATGTTAATGGGAAAATAGGGTCTATGAGATGTACGAATGTAGGTGACACATGGCACATCATTCATGGGTCATCACTCTGGATGACATCATTGTGCCACATCACTCTGGACTGATGGCCTTCCTACACCCTTGGATCTTACAGTCAAGGTGTGTCCATGTAACCCATGGATTGATGACCTTCGTTACTTTATAACTTCCACGTTCGAGGGATCTGCGGTGTGACTTCCTCCTTTCTCCTAGAGTGGTCAGTGTTGGGATGACCATGGTCTAGATCTAATGGTTAGGGGAGATCTTTAAGGATCCATAGATATATGATCCTCGTCACTTTGCAGCTCTAGCCTTTGGGGGTTTCAGAATTATGGCTTCTCCATTTTCCCGAAGTAGGACTCCACTGAAGTACCATACGTGGGTCCCTCCACTGTTTTATCAGAGGGTTAAGAGGGGTTCTTAATAGACTCTCTAGATCCATGACTCTCATCACTTCATAACTTTGGCGTTTGGGGATTTTGGTGCTTTAACATCCCTATTATCTCAAAGTATGACTTCGCCAAAGTTATCTTGGAGTAAATCCAACGACCAAGGGGACTCCCGAGTACCCTCAAATCAGTGGCTCACATTACTTTGCATTGGGTAAGTGGATCAAGGTTTAAAAATGGGGCAGGTCTATCTACCATGGCTAGGGAGACTGCCAGGCATCGGTCAACCTTAATGAGAAACCATAACTATTAGTTGCCTTCAGCCTGTTTACAAATGGTAAGGCATAATACTCTAGAGCTCTGAACTTCTGGAGTTCTGAAGAGAGAAGGGCTTAGCTCCTTTAGAGCCTAGCGCAGGGTTCCCATACCTTGGTGTTATCAAAAAAATTGGTAAGTGAAAACACAAACTAATCTCCCTAACTTCAACAAGAAGCTAGAACAAAAAAGGGCATAATACAAGTTTATCCTTAGATTTCATTATCATATAAACTAGTTCATAGAGGGAAAAATAACATACCATTTAAATGACGTTTGATCCTCACCAGTGTCATCCTTGCTGCTCCATATTTGGATTTGTGGGATGATGAACCTATTAAGAAGAACAAACCAACAAAGAGAGAGAACAACAATATATATATTCCAATGAAGTCTGTGTATAAGATCAAGGAGTTATACAATAAAAGTAGAGAGACATTTATAGGGAATAAATGTATTAATGCATTATATTGAATGAAAGTGGAGAATATAACCCATGCCTTGATTTTGCAATATCCCTTCCGATGGCCCTTTGCTTCAACATGCACACCTTTTCTCCAATCATTTTGATGAAGAGCATTCACAACTTGACTTGGAGAGATAAATAAAATCTATATCAAGTACAATCTATAGTAGAATTATTCATGGATAAGCCAACCTAGCCTTTCCCATGAGAGATGCGTCTTTATATAGGGTGAAAGAGGGATGGATGAGGATATTAGGATGATCCCATTAAATCGGAGAAGAGAGTAAGATCCAAACTTATCGGAGGCCACCTCATCTTCTAGAAGATTACATTCTAGAGCTTTCGTGAATTTCAATTTTTCCTCTTGTTTGAGGATCGTCACACCCTATGCACAAGAAGCCTGTGATGACGCCTAGTCTAGTTTTGGTGCAACATGAAATGAACAATCACCATCACACCCCAAGCATTGAGCAGGGTGCGACGATCTCCTTTGATATGGTTTTTAAGGAAGGAAAGATGATCCAATTTTATCATAGAGAAAGTGTCATTTAGTATATTTAGGGAACATGGAAGTGAGTTATACACATATCGTCAGTTGATCAAAGGGGTGACCAAAATAATGTGTAACAAAATTCTCCCCAAAGTATGAAGTTGGAACCTATGAAAACTGAAATACTTTGTAGAATGTGTGTATCGAAAATAAGGAGTGCATCGTTCGGGAACCTGCAAACAATCAAGCATATTCATAATAATATACCATCTTCTGAGGTAGGCATTCCCATACTTAGACTACAAGTGACTCTAATCATAAGTTTCAAGTGAGTCATGGACGCCAAACATACACTGTGGAACCATGTCAGCATGATTTAGCATAGCCACTAGAAATACATTATGGATATATACTCTTAAGAGTTCAAATTTGGACATAGCCACGAGACATACACAATGGATCTATGTGTTAGTATAAACTTATGAATACTCCATCGCAAATTGGACCGATATGGTGAGATCTGGGGTCTTCATCTCCATTGTTCCAAAGTACAAATCTAACCATGTGATTAAAGGTGTCGAAGTCAAACATGGTAGAAACCACTTGATTACCGGTCATTAATGAATATCGTTAACAAGTGTGAGGGAAATCACCATTAATTTCAATGAATCCCAAGGTAATCTAGTACAAACCAACAAATGTGAATAAATGAGTTGAAGTCAAACACTCGATGGAATCTTCCCATCAGGGGCCAATGATGTGAACCCACTGTTGAGAGCGAGGATACCTGTCATTGAGGCATGCAACATGCAGGTTCCAAGGTACTATATTATTTCTAAGTCTTGTTCCTAGATAAAGAGTTGAAGTCGACAGGAAAAGACTTGTCACATGAGGGCCTTAATGTATCCCCCATCAATGAAATGAAATATGTAATAGATTTGAAGTAGATCAGGGTATGAAGTGATTTGAAATTGACTCAAGGAAGGCCGACATGGTACAAATTTTAAAGACTGTAGATGGCTGACTTGATAAAAGGCTTGTTAAGGTTGGAGTTCTCTTTAACATATGAACGACACAAAAATTGTCTTGGAAACATTGAATCAAGGAGGACACAACATTTGGACTTGTGGATGGTCAAACAAGAGACAAATGGATTTCCCAACCCTGATATAATGACGAAGAGGGGTTTCATGTTCAAGAGCAACTTACTTCCACTAACATAGATACATATATACATTTATTTCCCAATTTCCCCCCACCATTTCTGGTGAGTACCTCTTTATTTTTACAGAAGCTTGAGGAGGATAACATATGCTTATAATGTAAGCTCATCCTTCGGATGATTCCCTCAGAGTATTTTTAATGAACCCTAGGAAGGAGTGGTTCGGTACCATATGAGCGTTTTGATGATTGTTTACATGTCCAAATAAAGAAAAATCAGGGATTTTTCACATTTTAGAGAGTCTAAAAAACACTTAAAGAAAAATCCAAAATGTCCTTTTTCGTAAGTTAGTCTAACGAGACCAAAAAAAAGATAATCTACCACTCATCGGACGTTGTATTCAAATACATTTACGAGCATGAAAAGAACAAGGTCGCTCAACTATCTTTTCATTTTTAGGGAGCTTGAAAATATCTTAAAAGATACTCCATAGGGTTCATTTTTTGTATTAGCATTACGAGTCCGAAAAAAATGACAAAAGTTTACTCGATTACATTCTCATAGTTTCACGAGCCTGAGAAAAAATTAAGACCATGCTCAGAGTTTTTCCTAAAAACCCCTAAAAGTATATGTACATAAGAAAAAAATGCAAAAACGACCAAAACAGAAGGATCCATATCAAAAGTCTGGTCCTCAGATCTCTCAACCTGCAATAGAGACACTTTGCAAAGTTCATTAGGTTTAGGGCATAGGTAAAAATATTCAAAAAATAATTTAATTTGAAATTAAAATGGTAAAAAGTGAATAAAATAGATCAAAATAGATCAAAATAGTTCATCTACCATTTCATTTGCATTTTCACCCAATTAGTGCCCAAAACCCATGTTTTCTTCCGAATTTCAAGCAATGATTCTAGAGTGCCCGATGGACCATTTATCGAACCGCTTCCATCAAGAATGTATTCTTCTTCCCCTCTCTCTTTTCATGGTTGAATTTTTCATTTTTAATGGTTCATTTTTTAGTTATGGGAAAGTTTTTAGTGGTTATTACACTTTGAGATCATCGCAGTCTCACCCTATCGTGAACTGCGACGATCCCAAATCACCGCAAGGGTTCCACAACTAGGGTGCGACGGCGTCACACTGTGAAAACAATATCCCTTGCAACAATCACAACTCAAATTTTAAAAAGAGAAATACAGCTAGGAAAACTTCCAACTTTTAAATTTTAATGAATTTAATCATCTTTTAATGTTGTTTGGCAGGTTTTCATCGGTCATTATGCTTGAGTGGAGGGAACATGAGCATGAGGAAGAAGATCACTTTGTCGATAATGGCCCACGCACTCTCATGGCACTCCAAGAGTGTGGCTTTCTCAATGTTTTCAAAGTTCGGGGCATGAGAGCCCAATCGAGGCTATTGGAGTACTTAGTCCATATGTGGGACATCAATGAACAAGTATTTCATGTGGGTGTGTATAAAATTACCTTGGATATTGATGACATTTACTTCTTGACAGGGTTATCTCATCGAGGCTCTCGGGTGTCACTCTCGGGAAGCAAAGGTGGTGGTGAACCCATGGACTATTACATTTCACATCACAGTGTACTAGGTACAAAGAAGCATAGTGGAAAAGTTTCCATAAGGGATGTTCGATATATTCCTTTGAGAACTATCCTCTACACTATCACTCGAATGACAGGGAGTGCATCTCTTCACATGGATTTACAAAGACATTTTCAGTATGATATAGAGTGTATGGAGCCCCAGGTTTTTAATTGGTGCGAGGGTCTTCTGAAAAACATGAAGAAGTAATTGACAAAGTGTAGGAACAATCTATTGAAACAATTTGGTTATGGATCTATTTTTGCATCCTTCTTCCTAGAGAGGGTCCTCATCTTACACCTAAAACATGTGGAATGGGGAATACCCATTCCACAGGATCCTCAGATGAAAATATGGGTAGATTTGATGGCTTGTCATGGTGGCATGTCAATCGTCAAATATGACCAAGCTTTCTTCTAGTGGATGAGGGATTAGTTAGTTATGGTTGAGGACTATTCTTATTCCAAGTCCAACTTTCATGGATACCCCGACTTGGAATTACCTGAGGGTTCTCAATGGGGAGAGATAGGTAAGAAGAATTCTTTCATTATATGTTGTTTTTGGTCTAAAATGTTTTTGTTATTTATCTGAGACTAATCAAGTGCTCTCAACAATGCAGATGTGGCACCTTATCGACCTCCAGGATCATCTCCTATTTAGAGACATGGAGATATAGGCACATTGGTGGGTCAAGGGGTGGTTGTTGAGGATCTTGAGGAGATCGAACAAAACCTTGAGGGATTGACCATGAACATCCCTGACATCACGGTGGATGAATTACCTCGGTGCTACCAATGCCATACAATTGGCGTATCAACATCCATTGGTGAAATGCTCCATCGTGTAGCATGAGAAGTCATTTTTTATAGTGAGAAACATCCTTGATGCTTATGTATATGAATCCACTAGCTTCATCATTTTGACATTTTGGTCTTAGGAAAAACACTTTTTGTAACTTTTGACGTATTCATATAAATTTCCTACCATCTTACTTGTATTTTAAATGTGTGTTTGGATTTATAAATAGCGCAAATGTCTATCTAAAACATAATTGGCCAATGCATATGTTAATGTGTTTAAACGTCTAGGAATATGTTGATACTCAATATAATCAAAATGTCTTTCCAAGAGGAAAATTCTTAAGTATACCCGTAACAATGTAGGACTTCAGATGGAATAAACGTTACTCAATTGCAACACTACTAGTTGTGAATCAAGTCATAAAATAAGATTACGGATGCCAAATGAAATGGCATCAGTTAATAACTCGATAAATGCATGGTATTCTGCGATATTATTAGTTGCACGACCAAGACAAACACTGTGTAAATTGATCAACTCATCCGTAGGTGCATAGATTTCCCAAGCAACTAACACTAGGTTTTGAGTACTGCGACTAGCACCACCAACAAAGACGATATAGGGTAGCGAAGAAGCCGACATCTGGAAACCAAACACAATGCAAGGTAAGAATCTTAAGGGAAGAACAAGAAATGGAAAAAGAACACTAGAGTATGATACACTAAAATACAAAGCACTCATGCAAAAAATATTTTAAGCATAGTACTTCTTCAAGTAAAGCCCATTTATGGGTTCACCCAAAGGAATTCCATCATAATCCACCATCTCATAAGCCCCTTTCTCCAACATGCATTTAACGATATACGGGCCACACCACACGGGATCGAATTTACCGACCCCTATTAAGTCACGATCCTATTAATAAAGGAGAAATAAATCACCCTCAGAAAAAAAAAAAAAATATGTGGTTTGGCATGCTTGTCGTATTGAGATTTGGCATGTTTCTTTTGGATTTCTATGACTAAAGAAACATCATGGAAAGTCTCATCCAATTGCTTAAAAAACAAGAGACATTCCTCTTCGACTAAGGTGTTAGGGAGAAGTTTGATAACTAGTTTCAAAGGTGGGATTTCACATTCAATCAACAAAATAACTTCGATACCATATACTAACTGGAAAGGTGTGAACCCTGTGGTAGATTTAACGAATGTTCGATGGGCCCATAATGACGAAAATAGCATCGTGTGAAAGCTAGACTTGTGAATTCCTACCATTCGTCGAAGCATAGTAGTTAGAATTTTGTTGATTGATTCAACCTGGCCATTGGCCTATGGATAGTAAGGGGTTGAGTTTTCATGTTGAAGACCCAACTTATCGGTAAGTTCAAACATCATGAAATTGTGAAAATGACTACCATGGCTAGTGACGATGTCTTGAGGGACACCAAACCTAGTAACGATATGATTGAATATGAATAGTGTTTCAATTTTCCCGGTATTATCAAATGTAGGCATTTCATCGACCCATTTAGTGAAATAATCCATGACTATGATAATTTATCCATGCCCACCGACCGAGTGAGGATTGCATGTCATGAATTACATGCCCCATTTAGCGAATGGACCAACGTAAACTACATGGTAAATAGGAGCAAGATGTGATCAGATCTTATTATTATGCATTTGACAAGCATGGAATTTTTGAATGACAGTAATGCAATCCTTAAAAAACAAAGGTTAGAAGTAACCAACTCATAAGATATTTTGGGAAGTGGTATACCTAGACATATGACTGCCACATGCTCCAAAATGACAGTCATTTAAATCTTTCTCGAATTCATCATAGGTTAGACATCGTTGAAATACAGAATCAATACCACGACGATAAAGAGTATCACAGAGGATAATGTATTGATGGGCTTGATGCCGAATATGACGACGATCTACATGAGAAAGATCAGGAAGGAAATTTTGGGTTTGGAGATAAATGATAATGTCTCCATACTAGATGTCATATGAACTGATAAAAAAGAGAGACTCATCAGGAAAAGAATCCTCTGCCACAGTTTTTGTCTCAGTGGAGGGAAGGTCACATATGAACTTGGGAAAAGCCAAATATTTCTTTGACCTGCCTTGCTCAAAATCCAAATCAAACTCCTGGAGAATCACTATCCATTTGAAGTATTTTTCCCCCAACAATTTTTGGGTAAGGATGTGTTGCACAAGGTTGCAATCGAAAATGATGGTGGTTTTTCACAATAAGATATAATGATGAAAACTTTGAACAACCTGAAAAGCCGCCAAGGTCGTGAGACTTAGACTCAAATAATAGATAACATGTGAATCATGTGAATCATCATCTTGGACTAGAACCATGGCTATGGTAGATTCTAAAGCAACCAAGTATAAGAAATAATCTTGACTATAATCAGGGGGAAATAAGAGTGGTGTATGGGTTAAGGAAACCTTCAAATCTTCAAAGGATTTGTTGGCAGTTTCGTCCCATACAAAATCGTGACCCTTCTTAAGAAGTCAAGTGAAAGCTTTCATTAGTTTGACATAATTGGGAATGAAAAGTGTGCCTTCCCTGGAAAACTTTGGCGTTGGCGTAAGGTAGAAGGAGGAGGAAAATTGAGAATAGCTTCAACCTTCAAAGGATCCACTCTAATCCCATGTGTAGAAATGATAAATCCAAGAAGTCGTCCAAACTCCACACAAAAAACAGATTTATGTGGGTTCAATTGTATGTGATAATATTGACAACATAGGAAAATGGCTCGTAAGTGTGCTACGTGATCTTGCTAGCGCATGGAATGCGTCGGTAAATCATATAGGTAAGGTTGTACAATGTGATTAATATCATGAAAAACATAAGACATAGCGCATTGAAAAGTCGCACTAACATTCTTGAGACCAAAAGGGAGTTTCCGATATGCAAATGTACCCAAAGGGAAAATAAAATCAGTCTTATGTTGATCCACAGGTAAAATATTGATTTGATTATAGCTGAAGAATCCATCCATTAAAGAGAATATTTCAATCCCGGCACAATCGTCAAGGATCTGGTCGACAAAAGGGGTTGGATAATTATCTTTGGGACAAGCCTTGTTAATATCCCTATAATCAACACAAACATGGATCGTGCCTTGTTTCTTCGTAATCGAAACAAGATTAGACACCCAATCAATCAACGCTACAGGGTAGACAAAATTGGCTTTAAGAAGTTTTTCAACTTCAAGTTTAATAGCAGCATCTTTGTGTGGATTAAGTGGGAGAAGTCTCTATTGAATGGGTTTAGCATCCGGGTATGTATTAATTTCATGTACAACATTATCTGGATCAATTCTAGGAATCTCTTCGTAACTCCATGAAAAAATGTCACGAAATTCTTGGAAAAGGGCCTTGTAAATTCAGATCTCATCAGGAGAACATGAGGCACCAATATGAACATTTTCCACGATTCTAGGCTTAATCAAATATCTAGAGGGATAGTGGGTGAAATATTTCCCAAGTTCCCTTCATACAAACATCACATGTTGGTTCAGGAACAGGGAGAATAGTAACAATAGTAGATGAATTTGAAATATGTTGGTAACTCTCTATAGTATCAGGTTCCAGAAAGAAGATAGAATGATGATGCCCATCATCCCATGGGGTATCTTCCATGGAAATAACTGTCATGATCATCTCATCGGTGTGAAATACCACGTGAAATATATCTAGAGATGTATCTAAGAGAGAACTAGGAGAAGGAGTTGTTGATTGAATAGCTTGATAAGACAATTCTAATGGACTTAAAGACATTTTGTCAGCATAACAAAGACAGTTGTCAAATCTAGGTACTATCCAAGGTTCATAAGACTCAGGGGTTTCGTAAAAAATGGTCAAAATCATGTTAATCGAAGCGACAAAAGGAGGAGGAACATCGGGTGGTGGAATGGGGAAAGTACCCATTAACGATGAATCCTTTAAAAGACCCACATAGACATTCTGTAATGTCCCCCACCTCTTAGGGACGTGACGAGGAGACTCAGTGGCCTGGGCACCCCCACTAGGTCATAGTCTCACACTGAAGGGGGGAAAGTCAAGAAGTTAAAAGTTATATTTTTAAGTTGACTTAAGAAAGGAAAAGGATAAAGGAGTAAAATATAACTCAACAG
>SNQJ01S0045218.1:21100-58076 GCA_010110895.2 Picea sitchensis | reverse complement strand
TCAGATCTTTGCTTGTGCTTCTACATCTTGAATATATTGTGATCTCCATGTGTTGATGAATCTTGTATGCACTTAATAACTCAATAAATTAGTAGTAGTTAGTGATTCCAAGAAATAATTTGGCTTGGGATCATTACACATTCTCATACCAGAAGGTGTTTTCGCAATGAAATCGACATTACTAGTGTGTGAATCAGAACTAAAGAACACAAGTTGATCTATGGTAACAATTTTTCCTTGGTGAGGTAAACTGTTGTCATGTTTTCAGACAGAGGTAGAGTATGCATGTTTGTCATTGATGGCAAAGATCATGATTAGTAGCGCAACAATAATAGCATGGAAATGGAAAGTTCAACAATGAAGAGAAACATTGATCGTTGGATCCCATTTAGATTTCTTGATGACCGTCAGATCTGAATTCAGATAGGAGGAGTGCGCAGTAGAAGAGAACAGATCTCATGCATCAGATATGAGCCCGAGGTCCAACTGATGTTGGATCCAGGAGAACCTGCACGTTCTTTAAAGTGCAAGTTGAAGCGGTCTTACAAAATCCCAAAATCAGGAGGACCGTCCATCTTCGGGAAGGACACGTGGTTACAGATCAACATTTCACTGAATGAGAGGTCAAAGGAAGGAGTTCTCTAACCTCTCTAACTCGCGATATGCGAAATCACGAAATAATCCTAGCCATCGGATCGAGGATTGATCTGGACCGTTGATCAGACACGACGAAGGCCCGTGAAGTTTCAAAATCACAATAAGATATGGACCGTTGGATACATAGGAGATGTGGTGAAAGATCATCATTTCGCTGACTGGAGAGTCAAAGGAACGTGGTTCCCTAACCTCTCGAACTTGCGATATGCGAAATCATGAAATGACAAAATGTGAAATTGCGACATGGAGTTTCGGGGATCGCGACATGGAGTTTCGGGGATCACAACATGGAGTTTCAGAGTTTCAGGGATCATGACATGGAGCATCAAGATATCTCATGACAAGAATTGCCGAAATCGTGAAATGCCGAAATGCGAAATTGCGACATGGAGTTTCATAGATCGTGACTTGGAGAGTCAATATGCCTCGCAACAGGAATTCGTGACATGCGAAATTGCGAAATGTCAAAATGCAAAATGAAAAAGGCATTTTATTTAGGCCTGATGGAGCGTCAAGATATCTCATCACAAGAATTTTCGAAATCGCGAAATGCCAAAATGTGAAATTGCGACATGGAGTTTTGGAGCTCGCGACTTGGAGAGTCGAGATGCCTCACAACAGGAATTTGCAACATGCGAAATCGCGAAATGACGAAATGTGAAATTGCGACATGGAGTTTCGGAGATCGCGACTTGGAGAGTTGAGATGCCTCGCAACAGGAATTCGCAACATGCGAAATCGTGAAATTCCGAAATGCGAAATTGCGACATGGAGTTTCGAAGATCGCGACTTAGAGAGTCGAGATGCCTCGCAACAGGAATTCGCGACATGCGAAATCACAAAATGTCGAATGCGAAATGCGAAAGGAATTTTATTTAGGCCCGTGGGAATATGGAGTAAGCGCGAGACCCATCATTTATAATCCAACAGTGCAGGTTAATCAGGAATATAATCGAAGGATTATTGTTTCTCTTCATGATTAACTATTCAGTTACGATTTAGTTAGAAGAACGAAATCATGGTTCTTGGATGGTTGGCGATTCAGTTGCTGAGGCATTTTTTCCCAAGGATATTCGAGGTGTAATTAAAGAGGGAAGTGGATAAAATAAACACTGCATAATCGTGTGGAGTTGGCTATTCTGACTGAAAAATGAGTTGATCTATAGAAAATTAAAATTACAGTATGCGCAATGTGAAGAAAGCTGAGAGATAAGGAACAGAAGTTGAACAGAGGAGAAAAGGTGAAGAGAGAAGAATGTGCACATATCAAAGAGCATGAGAAAGAATAGATAGAAAGAAATAGCAAGTCAAGCCAAGTATGAACAAAGAATAAAAATAGTGTAGCAGAGAAGAATTATAGAACAATGAAAAAGTGGTAAGAATTGATTTATTTGTGTTGTTGGTTATTCAATCATTTATTTGTAATAAGGGTGGTAGGGAGGTGCTAGGGAGGACTGTTGTCCTCAGAGGTTCAAGTGGGTTCTTAAACATAGGGATTTGTAGCTTCCATCTGGTTGTAGCCATAAAAACCAGGGTGGCAAGGTGGTGCAAGGGAGAACAAGTGTTCTCTGTTATACCTAATGGCCTTAGGTGCTGATGTTTGGGATGTAGTAGAGACTAGATACATAAAGCCTGTTGTGCTAGCTTGCAAGGGTGATAAGTTAGAATTTATCTTTAATGATAAGGGAATGAATTCTATCTTGAATGGACTTGCAGAAGCTGAGTTTGTAAAGGTGATGCATCTTCAAACTGCCAAAGAAATGTGGGATAAACGTATTAGCAGCTATGAAGGAAATGAGAAAGTAAAAGATGCCAAACTTCAAGCATATAGATTGAAATATGAACAACTAAAGATTAATGAAGATGAAATTGTTAGCAAGTATTTTGTAAGAGTTGAAGAACTTGTAAATGCCATGAAGGGTCTTGGTGAGAAGTTTGAAGAATCATTCTTAGTTCAGAAGATTTTAAGATCTCTGCTTGATAAATTTAATCCAAAGGTCTCTGCACTAGAAGAACTAAATGATCTTAAAACTCTATCCATTGATCAACTCCTAGGAATTCTAACTGCATATGAAATGAGAATTAGAAAAGATAAATCCATTACTAGAGAAGCATCTTTTAAAGAAGACAAGAATACTAATTCAGAATTAGATGATATTGAGGCAAAATTTGTGAGAAGGTTAAAGAAAGGATCAGGAAAATATCAAGGCAAGCTCCCCTTCAAATGTTTTAACTATGGTAAGATAGATCATTTTTCATCTAAGTGTCTTCATCAGAAAAAGGACCAGAACTCTGATGATGAAAATAAATACAAATTTAAGAAATATAGTAAAAAGAAAAGTTTGTGTGCAAACAATGATGACTCCTCGGAAGACATAGATAGTGATTCATCCTCTGAAGACAAAGTGAATGATTTTGTGCTTATGGCCATGGGATATCTTTATAATGAACAGTTAGGAGGTGAAATGGATGATGAAGAAGTTGTGGTGGATATGGAAGGTGAATTAATCAGTGCCTTTGAAGAAATTGACAGACTCAGATGTAAGAAGAGAAAACAAAAATGGTTGTTGATGTAGTTTAAAATGAATGATAAAAAACCTGATGAAGACTTTGCTCTACTAAAAGTGGAGTTAGAAGAGGCAAAGAAAATAGAAGACATTCTGAAACAACAGTTATCAAAGAAGAAATCAAAGTGTGAAGCCTTAGAAGAAGAGATAGTAAAAACCATAAAAGAAATGGAGAAGTTTAAGGCATTGTATCACCAAAATATGTCGAGTATTAAAGCCTCAAAAGAATTAACTTCCATTCTAAATCAACAAAGGAATCCAAAGTTGAAAGTTGGCTTGGGCTATGAAGAAGGATAAAGTAGTAATCATTCAAGTAATACAAAACCCATCAAGTTTGTCAAATCCTCAAACATTGACAACAGTCACTCTGCAGAAACAAAGAAAGATAATTAGCCATCGAGAAGGAATGAAAGAAAAAGTACCAGAACCAAATCTGTAGATTAGAGAGATTATCGACATGGAAGAAATCGACCTCCTCAAAGAAGACAGATTTTTTCAAGGTATAAAGGTTTTTTCTATGGTTATTGTTTTTTCTACTCTAATTTTGGTCACAAAGCTATAAACTGTTCTATAAGATTTAGATATGAACAATCAAGATATTCAATGAATAACCATCTTCCACAACAAAGATCGAGACAACCAAGCAACAAACAACCTTAGACTATAAATCATGCGATGGCTGGGAAAAGGATGCAGGTTAAGCATAACAATAGTTATGAGCATAACAATCGCTATGATCTTCTATTCAATGAACTAGAATGTTACATCTGCCGTAATTATGGACATAAAGATGCAGATTGTCGATTAATGAATTACAAGCTAGATTTGATTCCCACTATTGAAAATGTCAAGGTTTGGAAGAAGAAAGTAGATGAAAAGTGTGGACGAGTGTTATCATTCCCAAAACAAAATAATTCCTGGTATATTGACAGTGGATGTTCCAAACATATGACTGGAGACAAAATTAAGTTTCTAAATTTAAGTGAAAAAAAATCAGAGAATGTAACTTTTGGAAACGATGCACCAGGAAAAATAAAAGGTAAAGGAATGGTAAGCCTGAGTAATGGCAAAGGAAAATCTCAAGATGTGTTTTTTGTAGATGGTCTGAAACATAATATACGAAGTTTAATTCAAGTTTGTGACAAAGGATGTGAATTTGTTTTTACTTCTAAAGACTGTTAAATAAAGTCTTTGAGTTCAGGACAACTGGTTGCAAAAGGGATAAGAACAAAAAACAATGTCTATGTGTTAAATGAAGAAAAAGAAGAATTCCACTTAAGAAAATATGATGAAAGTTGTTTGTGGCACAGGAGACTTGGACACCTAAATTTTGATCATATAATCAAGCTCAGAAACAATGGGGCGGTAAAATATCTTCCGAAGATATCAAAGCCATACAATTCTATTTGTAAACCTTGCCAGATAGGAAAGCTTACTCGCACTCAATTCAAATATAAAAACTTTCCTTCAACAGAAAAACCTCTCCAGTTAGTACATATGGATTTATGTGGACCATCAAGAAAAGAAGGTACAGGAAAAGAAAACGGTTTTATGCTGATTATTGATGATTATTCTAGACTAACGTGGGTTGCCTTTTTGAAGGAAAAATCTGAAGAATTTGAAAAATTCGAAGTGTTTAAGGCTCTGACTAAGAATCAAACAGGAAAAATATTGAAGGCAGTAAGGTCTGATAGAGGAGGAGAGTTTAGATCATGGAACTTCAAAGAGTTCTGTGATAAACATGGGATCAAACGATAATACACTATTCCAAGAACTCCACAGCAAAATGGAGTTGTTGAGAGGTAGAATAGATCAGTACAGCAAATGGAAAGATCAATGATGAATGAAAGGAACATACCTTAGACATATTGGGTAGAAGAAATTCATACATCTGCTCATATCCTTAACAAACAACATCTCAGACCACACAGTGACAAGACTCCTTATGAACTATGGTTTGGAAGACCTGCTTCAATCAAGCATTTTAAGGTCTTTGGGAGTAAATGTTATATCAAGAACAATGATGAAAATATTGGCAAATATGATGACAGGGATGATGAAGGTATCTTCTTGGGTTATTCTACAAATAGTAAAGGGTACAGATGTTACAATAAGAGACTTCATAAATTGGTTGATTGTATAGACATAAAAGTTGATCAAGGAATCTCGGTCAGAAATGTAAGCAGTGTTGATCCAAGCACAAAAGATATAGTTGAATATGAAGATGAATAGGTCCAAGGATCAGAAAGAGAAGAATCTGAATCAGATGAATATATGAATACTCTGACTGACACAAATCAGCATAAAGAAGCAAAATCACCTCTCATAATTGTTAGAAAGAATCATCTTAAAAATCAGATAATTGGAGATATAAATAAAGGAGTTTAGACAAGAAGGAAATTGATTAAAGACTCAAAACAATCTCATGTTGTTTTTTTATCTATGACTAAACCTAAATTTTTTTATGAAGCTAGCCATCATGATGATTGGATTAGATCTATGAATGAAGAGCTTGATTAGATTGAGAAGAACAATACTTGGGAGCTTGTCCCTAGACTTGAAGATAAGAATGTAATAGGTTCCAAATGGGTGTTCAAGAATAAAATGAATGAAAAATGACAAGTTGTTAGAAATAAAACCAGATTGGTCTGTAAAGGGTATGCACAAGTTGAAGGTTGGGACTTTGATGAAACTTTTGCATCAGTGGAAATATTGGAAGCCATCAGAATGTTTCTTTCTTATTCATGTCATAAGAACTTTAAATTTTATCAGATGGATGTTAAGTCAACTTTTCTTAATGGAGATCTAGAGGAAGAAGTATATATGGAGCAACCTGAAGGATTCTCATTGACAGATAATCCTAATTATGTTTGCAAGCTGGAGAAGGTCTTATATGGACTGAAACAAGCACCACAAGCTTGGTATTATAGACTGGACAAATTTTTACAAGACAAAGGGTTCAAGAAAGGTACTGTTGACAACAATCTCTACATTAAGTCTAAAGGTGATAATTTACTAGTTTTTTTGGTTTATGTAGATGATATTATTTTTTGCTGCACTAATGAATCATTTGTCTAGTGGTTTGCTAACTCTATGAAAATAGAATTTGAGATGTCGACGATAGGAGAACTGTGATATTTTCTTGGTTTACAAGTAAATCAGAGTTCTGCAGGAATATTTATCTCTCAAGAAAAATATTGGAAAGAGATGTTGAAGAAATTTCAGATGGAGGATTCCTCTCCTGTTAGCACACCTATGGTGGTTGGAATCAAGCTCAATAAATATGATATTTCACCGGATGTTGATCAAAGGACATACCGATCAATGATAGGCAGTCTTCTTCACATCACAACATCCTGTCCTGATATAATACAAGTTGTTGGAATGGTAGGTCATTATCAATCTGCTTCTAAACAAAGTCATTTGGTAGCTATCACAAGGATATTCAAATACTTGAAGGGAACAATGAATTATGGTCTGTGGTATCCAATAAATCGGAATTTTCAGTTAACTGCTTATTCAGATGCAAATTGGGCAAATTGTGTGGATGAGAGAAAGAGCACCAGTGAAGGTGCATTCTTCCTGGGTGACTCATTGTTAGCATGGATTAGTAAGAAGCAGGGATCTATTTCCTTATCAAATACAGAGGTAGAGTACATTGTTGCTGCTACTTGCTACACTCAGATTTTATGGATGCTTCAAACTCTTACAGATTTGAAGGTAAATTATACTGATCCGATTATAATTCACCATGATAACACTGGTGCCATTAGTGTCTCCAAGAATTCTGTTCTTCATTCCAAGACTAAGCATATCCCAATAAAATACCATTTTCTCAGAGAACAAGTCACAAACAGAGTTGTTCAATTGAATTATATCCCTTCCACAGAACATATAGTTGATATATTTACTAAACCATTAGCAACGAACCCTTTTGGATATCTTCGTCAAAAGTTGGGGGTTATAAATTCTTTCATCTAATCTATTCACCTGGTCAGGGGGAGTACTTATTGAATATTTGTTGTATTTCTAAGATGCTCATAGTTGATAGGGGGAGTATGTACTGCAACATCTCAGGGGGAGCATGTTTCTTCTTTGACATTGATGTCAAAGGGGGAGAAAGTGTGGTAATTTCAAGGATGCTACAGTGGTATAGTTGGACGTTCTTCAAGGGGTTGCCATCAATGCCAAAGGGGGAGATTGTTGGCATGTTTTCAGATAGAGGTCGAGTATGCGTGTTTGTCATTGATGGCAAAGATCATGATCAACAGTGCAACGATAATAGCATGGAAATGGAAAGTTCAATAGTGAAGAGAAACATTGATCATTGGATCCCATTTAGATTTCCTGATGACCGTCATATCTGAATTTAGATAGGAGGAGTGCACAGTAGAAGAGAAAAAATCTCATGCGTCAGATCTGAGCCCGAGGTATGACTAACGTTGGATCTAGGAGAACCTGCACGTTCTTTGAAGTGAAAGGTGAAGTGGGCTTACAAAATCCTGAAAACAGGAGGACCGTCCATCTTCGGGAAGGACACATGGTTACAGATCAACATTTCACTGACTGAGAGGTCAAAGGAAGGAGTGCTCTAACCTCTCGAACTCGCAATATGCGAAATCAAGAAATAATCCTAGCCATCGGATCGAGGTTTGATTTAGACTATTGATTAGACACGACGAAGGCCCGTGAAGTTTCGAAATCACGATAAGATCTAGACCGTTGGGTCCATAGGACACGTGGTGAAAGATCGTCATTTTGTTGATTGGAAAGTCAAAGGAGCGGGGTTCCCTAACCTCTCGAACTTGTGATATGTGAAATTGTGAAATGCGGAAATGAAAAATTGCGACATGGATTTTTGGGGATCGCGACATGGAGTTTCGGAGTTTCGGGGATCGTGACATGGAGTGTCAAGATATCTCATGACAAGAATTGTCAAAATCGTGAAATGCTGAAATGTGAAATTGTGACATGGAGTTTCAGAGATCGCGACTTGGAGAGTTGAGATACCTTGCAATAGGAATTCATGACATGCGAAATTGTGAAATGTTGAAATGAAAAATGCAAAAGGCATTTTATTTATCCCTGATGGAGCGTCAAGATATCTCATCACAAGAATTGTTGAAATCGCGAAATGCCAAAATGCGAAATTGTGACATGGAGTTTCAGAGATCGCGACTTGGAGAGTCGAGATGCCTCGCAATAGGAATTTGCGGCATGCGAAATCGTGAAATGCCAAAATGCGAAATTATGACATGGAGTTTTGGAGATCACACCTTGGAGAGTCGAGATGCCTCACAACAAGAATTCACGACATGCGAAATCGTGAAATGCCAAAATGTAAAATTGTGACATGGAGTTTCGGAGATCGCGACTTGGAGAGTCGAGACTCCTCGCAACAAGAATTTGTGACATGCGAAATCACGAAATGCCGAAATGTGAAATGTGAAAGGCATTTTATTTAGGCCCGTGGTCACAGCCAGTGGGCATATGGAGTAAGCGCGAGACCCATCATTTATAATCCAACGGTGCAGGTTAATCAGGAATATGATTGAAGGGTTATTGTTTCTCTTCATGATTAACTGTTCAGTTATGATTCAGTTAGAAGAACTGAATCATGGTTCTTGGACGGTTGGCGATTCAGTTGCTGAGGTGGTTTTGCCCAAGGAGAGTCGAGGTGTAACTAAAGAGGGAAGTGGATAAAAGAAACACTACATGATCATGTGGGGTTGGTTGTTCTGACTGAAAAATGAGTTGAACTGTAGAAAAGTAAAATTACAGTATGCGCAGTGTGAAGAAATCTCAGAGATAAGGAACAGAAGTTGAGCAGAGGAGAAAAGGTGAAGAGAGCATAATGTGAACATATCAAAGAGCATGAGAAAGAACAGACAGAAAGAGACAACAAGTCAATCCAAGTATGAACAGAGCAGAAGAATAGTGTAGCAGAGAAGAATTGCAGAACAATGAAGAAGTGGTAAGAATTGATTTATCTGTGTTGTTGGTTATTCAATCATTTATTTGTAATAAGGGTTCTAGGGAGGTGCTAGGGAGGACTATTGTCCTCATAGGTTCAAGTGGGTGCTTGAACACAGGGAGTTGTATATTCCATCTGTTTGCAGCCAGAAAAACCAGGGTGGCAGGGTGGTGCAAGGGAGAACAAGTGTTCTCTGTTATACAGGTCGGAGCCTATGTAACTGGAAGTTGGTGCTTCCATCCAGTTGGTGCTGGAACATTAAGGGAGTTGGTGCTTCCTTCTAGTGGGTGCTAGAGAAACCAGAGAGTTGGTGCTCTCAAACAAGTTGGAGCTTGTAAAACAAAGGTAGTAGCCTCACATTGAGTTGGTGCTCAATTATAGATGATGTACAAAACTTAAAAGACTGCCTATCATTTTCGAAGAAGAAGAGGTTTTCTCCCTTTATGGGTTTCCTCGTGAAAATATGTCTCTGTGTATATCCTATGTGTGAGTGATGCTCATTATTTATGTTGTTCATATATTGTATAATATTGATGGTCACTTGGAGAAAGATTAAAAATAGCTTAATTGACTTAAAATTGTTTAAACACAGTAACAAATGATTCACCCCCCCCTCTCAGTTGTCTTAGTAATTTCAATAGAAACATATCACATGAAAAATAATAGAAACAACTACGTGCATAGAATCAATCCAACTACGGCCAAGTAGAAGGCTGTAATTGAGAGGTGCATCAAACACCTCAACCTCAGCAGTAACCGCTTTTCTTTCTAACACAATATAAAATGAAGGAATAACACCATAAGGTTTAAATCATGTACCATTAAAAGGTTTTACAGTATTGTGTGACTTGGTAAGGGTAGGAGAGCCAATGAATTTCCAACAAGTAATGAACATGACACAAGTCAAATCCCCTTCATCAACAACGGTTTGAAAAATGTTCTTATTTTCCAAAATGACTTGTATTTGAAATGCTAGTTGATTAGGGAGTCTTGGAATGTGATCTTTCAAGTCAAGAATTATCAAGTTTGTATCGGTAGGATCAATTCCACCAATAGCCTTTAACAATGCCTTCCTTTGTGTAGGAAAACTTTGAAGGACTTCGAGAGCCGACATCACAGAAGGTGCCTATGCAAGATCTTCTACAATATTGTAGTTTTGAGCGGCACATGTGTGGGGGTTAAATGACGACTTACGGACAACGCCCTTAGGAGGCGGACAAAGAAATGTATCTAGAATCGTTCATTTGAGATGAAGAGGACTGTTGGGAGGTGAAGTCGATGCAGGAGGTTCAACCAATGGAGGTGGTGAATCATCAACTTTCTCTTTAGAAGGAGAATAATCTTTGGCTCTAGTAGCGACTGCAACTTCGTGTTGGACACACCTACCACACTGAGAGGGGGGGTGTGAGTGAGTGTGGGGATATTTTCCCAAAACTTCCCTCTTACACAAAACTCCTTAGTTAAAATTCAACATTTGATCATTACTCATTGATTTAATTTATAATCAGTTAGATGTGAATACATATCAGCAACATATATTAGCAATATATCATCAACAAATCATATCCACAAGGAACACAAAGAACACAAGATGTATGTACAATTTTTCTTTTTATTATGGACTTCAATCTAGGGGTTTTTCAACAACAACTAAATAGAGTACAACTCTACAAGAGATCCAACTCTATATGAAAGACTCAACTTACATTCTCAACACCAAATGAGATGAGGTAACAATCCTCAACAAATATCACTCTGCACCATAAACAAGTGCATCAACCATGCACCAACCTGTGCCATACAACCTGTAATCAACCTGTACCATACAAAAGTGCATCCAACCATGTACCAAGTATATACCAATCATGTGTCAACTACTCATCAACAATGACTCATCAATATGTACCCACATCATCAACTATACACCTCATATATGTGCCAACTCATTAACTGCTTGTCTCAACCATGACTAGTTTTGGATTAGTAAAAAACCCTAACTTGAAATAATCATAAAGTTGTACCTGTAATGAATAAATATATGAAACTGATATACAATTTTCTTCAGTGTGTTTTATGCAATTTATGTAGCTTTCACTACTTGGAACCTCTCAAAAAATGATTTATAGAAAAAATGGCATACCTTGCTGAATTATGGCTTATTCTAGAGAGCTACCTTGTAGAGCATGCCCCGCATGGAATATATGTTGAATCGATCTGAAACTCTTATAAAGAATAATAAATACTATAATATAACCAATACAATTGGTCTCACTAAATTTGGATCTGTTATGAATAATTTATGACGTTTTTACCCAAAATACTTGTTTTAAACTAGTTTTAGGACTAGCCACAAACCCTATTTTCCACAGAGTGTATCTCCAAAGATACAACGACCCACAAGATGAATTTCTTACCACAGATACTTGGATATGTTTCCTCAATGGAATATCAATCTAACGGTCTGAATCATTATAGAAAAAAGTTATTATGAAAATGGTGAAATGACCTGTAAATAGCATACCTTAGAAAGCATCATGAAAATAATTTATCCTCCCTTGAATTTCGACCCTCTTTTCTTCACCTTTCCTCTGAAATTCAGCTTATATATCCTTTTGTTACCTTAGTCACTTATATATCTTCAATATTCTCAAGTTTTCCACACCAAAAATGTTCAAGAAGCTCTCACAAGAAGCTCTCCATCAATACTCCAAAAGATATTCTCACAAGAAGCTCTCCATTGATCCACAAAAGGATGATCTACAAGAGACCATTTCTATCTTATTTATACTTTCATCCTCTAGGTCACTTAACCCATTTTAGGTCTCTTAACCCATTTCTAGGTCACTTAACCTATTTTCCTTATTTTAGGGTTAACCAATTTCCATAAATAGAAAGTTCTCCAATACTTTATCATTTAAATATTCCTTCTTGATTTTGTCACCTTACTTTATCATTTCTTGATTTTGTCACTTCTCTTTATTATTTAAATAATCCACCTTGACTTTGTCACTTTATTTAAATAATGATTTCTTCTTTTAGGTCACTTAACCTATTTATTTATTTTAGGGTTAACCGCTTTCCATAAACAGAAAGTTCTCCAATACTTTATCATTTAAATATTCCTTCTTGATTTTGTCACCTTACTTTATCATTTCTTGATTTTGTCACTTCTCTTTATTATTTAAATAATCCAACTTAACTTTGTCACTTTACTTTATCATTTAAATAATGATTTCTTATTTTAGGTCACTTTGACTTATTTGACCTTGGGGGATTCAAGCCTTCATGTGGGGGTTCTTCATCTTTGTAAGGCCATAACTCTCAAACCATGAGGAGTTATGTGACATTCCACATACCACCGGAAATGGCATGACAAACACTATCCATCTAGGATAGTTTCATTGTAAGGTAGCTAGAGAGGTAGTGGGGGGGGGCCAAAGGGCCCATAGTGATAATAGTGGAGGTCATTCAATGTAAGGTGGACTAGGTCAAATATATTATTAAATAAGGCCCACTATGGTAGTTAGATATAATAAATGTAAGAGGACTTATATAAATGTAAGAGGACTTCTTAGAAGGTTCTACTTCTAGAAGATTCCTCCTCTAGAATGTTCTTAGGTGATGGTAGCACTATATAAAGAGATTCAAGAAATGTAATGAGACATGAAGAGAAGTATTGTATTTGTAGCTGAAGCTCAATAGGAGGAAGCCCCCTTGAAGAGGCAAGTGAACAGGAGAGGATCCCTTCCATAATAAGATCCATTGTATGGTGTTTCCCTACCTCAAGGGTTTTGATATAATAAAGTTGTGGTTTTTTATATGGTTTCATATATCTTGTGTAGTGATTGTATTCAGATATATTTGGATCTATGGTGATATTTTTTATTCAGTATTGGGTTCTTAACAAGTGGTATCATAGCACTTTCCTTGGCAGACATTGTGGGCAAATATTTTTTATTTTTGCAGATTTGTTTTTTGGAGAAGAAAAAAGAGGGCCGCGACATTCCAGAACTTTTCGGTATATTTATGTGAAATTTTTTCAGAAACTGGTTGTATATCTGAGTTCCCCTCAGAAAAACACTCAATTTGAAAAAAATAATCGTTTGAAATGGAGTCCGAAAGGTCAAGATATTGAAGTTTTAAAATTTGCAATTTTTCAGGGCTTTTTCCGCGGATGGCGGTGCAATTTATTTTTATTGTTGTAGCAGTTGGAGGCCGAATTTTCTCAAAAAAATTAAAGATCTGATTTCCTCTCACAATTTCACCAAATTTCAAAAAACAAATTAGCCGAAATGGAGTCTGGGAAGTGAAGTTATGAGCATTTTAAATTCAACAGTTTTTTAGGGTTTTTTTCAGAAAAAAATGCGATTTTCTGTTGTAACAGTTGCGGGACCAAAGGGTTCATAGGGTGCTCAGATGGCTATTTCTTCTCAAAACCTCAAAGAAATTCTTGAAGCATTCAAATCTCAATTGTATGACACATTGTGTGACACATTGCATGGTAAATTTCATGACCTTGCAGATGGCATCAATAATAGTCTTTGTAGTTCATTGGATAGCATGCCAATAATAGTCTCTTTTGTAGTTCATTGGATAGTGAGAGATTTCTTATGGAGTACATCGTGGATGAATATAATCAAGAAATATATGTTTGGTATGATTTGAGGGATGATTGTGGATATGATTGGTACATGGATAGTTTTCATTTCCCGGATGACAACCACTTCCATATTTTATTTGATGATTCTTCTCCACCTTCCTAGAGAACATCATCGTCCCACATCGAGCTAGTTACCATTGCTCAGCCTACATATTCTACAAGCAAATAATATTCCTTCCATATTCACAATGCACATTTTCCACTATGTGGATGGATCTTCTGCATTTGGATCCACATGATATGTTTCCTTTACATCATTTGGAGTTGGTTATTGGGTTCCAAAATCTCTACAGGGAGTTCACATGAGCACATGGACATGGGACTGCCTACAAATGGTGGCTGACTCACTTCAGCATGGTGGGATTTCCTTTCTACATGGGACCTTGGTTCTTCACTCTTCAACATGGTCCACAATTATCCATGGACCCCTGGTATATGGTTGTACATCGCTACTGAGGGACAACGATTTACATGGGATGGAAATGTAAGGTAGCTAGAGAGGGTAGTGGGGCAAGGCCCATAGTGATAATAGTGAGGTCATTCAATGTAAGGTGTAAAATTAGGGTCCACTATATTATTAAATAAGGCCCACTATGGTAGTTAGATATACAAATGTAAGAGGACTCTTAGAAGGTTCTACTTCTAGAAGATTCCTCCTAGAAATGTTCTTAGGTGATGGTAGCACCATATAAGGACCTCACAAATGTACCGAGACATGAAGAGAAGTATTGTATTTGGAGCTCAAGCTCAATAGGAGGAAGCCCCCCTCAAAGAGGCAAGTGGATATGAGAGGATCCCTTCCATAGTGGGATCCATTGTATGGTGTTTCCTCTTACCTCAAGGGTTTTGATATAATAAAGTTGTGGTTTTTTATATGCTTTCATATCTCGTAAGTAATGTATCCCAGATATATTTGGATCTATGGTGATATTTTGTATTCGTGATTACTCTTAACATTCACCAACAATTTCCTTGATCTCATCTCATTATTCCACATACAAGCATGGTCCTCCAACCATTCTTTTAGGATAACTTAACTGCAAAGCATCTTCCCATGAGAGGGTTTTCACCATAAGGGGACAAATTTGAGTTATCCATTTGTGAACATCAATCGTTTGATAAGACATTAATGAGAGCATGGGTCCTCCAACCATTTTTCTAGGATAACTCAATCAAGAAAAGCGATCTTCCCAGGAGGGATTTCACCCTATGTACCACTTTGAGTTCATCCATTTGTGCAATCTTTATCAATCATGATAAGACAATAATGCGATTCATCTATACATTTTCCAACACTGCATCATATACCAATGAAAAACCAATATCGATCCATATTCATCAATGTGACATACAACTCATTGATTCATATTCATCATATCAATGGTAACTCATCGATTCCCTACATCGATCCATCTTCATCATGTACCTGAAAACTCATTGATCCATCTTCATCATATCAATGAAAAATTCATTGATCCATCTTCATCTATGCACTTTATCAAGGAAAATATATATTACATTGCATCAATCATCACTAGCTTCACCAACTCTTTGGCATCAATCAATCACTTGACATCAATCAATCAAACCATTGGTATCAATGACAATATGATCCAACACTTCGCTTTGGAGTCACCAATACACATATACATAATATGTGGTAGAGGGGGAAGTTTAGTAATGAATAAAGTCCAATTGGGCATGTTGTTGTGAGGGAAAATGTTGTGACAAAATCCATCGGGTGTAGAGGTGTCCCGTACCTGCGTGAACTTAGTAATCTATGTAACGCCTTTGGACAATATTTCATAATGATCCCCACCACGCATAAGAAAAGGATAACGCAGGTTTTCACTCCTTTTCTTTATCATCAGTAGGTTGAGTCTTGGGTTTATTGAATTGTTGATTATTATTTTATCCTCTTGTATTCTTAGTACCCTTCCCTTTCCCTTTATTTTTATTTTTAACGGATAGGTGTAGACTGAACCGTATTAACCTCATAGGTTTTACCGGGAGGGGGAGTTGGAGGATTAGCATTTTGTACATTAGAAGTAGTAGATTTGGGATTGGAAATGGATCGGATTTTTGGACTAAATCTTAGCATGAAAAGTGCTAATTACACCATCAACAACATGAGAAGATATTGAAGGCGCTAGTTGGATTTGCATTTGGGCAAGGAACATCGTAATCAATTCATATAGTGTGCTCAGTTTTTAATGAACGATCTAAGTATTGAGCATGACTAATCTCCATCTCTTCGGTGACGACACCACCCATAGAAACATCAGCGGGCTCTGAAATCCCATGAGCGATTTGCAAACCACTCAGCCAACAATTGATCAGAAAGGGGAACTTTAAATAATCGCCTTCTTCTCTCCACTTGTGAATAAGGACCCCAAATAGAGTAGAAGAGGATTGTTTTAAATGAAATCAAAATTCTACCCGTCTCTACATTGTATCTAGAATCGTAATGCTAAGAATCCATATCTGTGTTAAATCATTAAAGAATCTCTGTGGCAATTGGAGTATACCCATCGGTCTCTCCAAATGGTAAATATTTCGTTGGAAAAGTCGTAACCTGTTGGAGTCATCCATCAAGGATTTGAATGAACACCAAAGATGAAATGTCGTGACATGATTATTTGGGTATTCTCCCTAAAGCCACCAACCCTAGGAAATGTCCTGGATGGTAATTTTAAGGTGTATGAATGGACAATAAGGAGAATGAAAAAATAGATTCAAAATCCTAGATAAATCTAGTAAATCCAAAGAAGATAGAAACAACAACTATCTGTTCACTTGAGGAAACTAGTAATTTTGAAGAGGTAATCCCGTAGGTATACTCTGGGTAGGACCATAAGCAACATGTAGATAGTTAGAGGGTCCCATAAAAAATAAATTGTGAAGGGTTTTGAGTCAATTACCCAACATTTGTTGGTTTATTTGGTATGCTACCTTGGAAAGGAGCATTAAACTGAAAATATTGACCCCTGTAGGATTTACAGAGCCTGTATATGGTTTTCCGGGATTAGGGGGGGTACAAAATACAATTTACTTGGAGGAGTTTTCCCCCCAAGTAGTTTTTGATTGCCTTGGATAGGAAAATTCCAAGGTTGATATTGTAATTCAGGTGTATACTACACTACACTGTTTATGGCCCCCATGTGTGGCTTCCAACTTGAGGTTTCCCCCAACTTGAGGTTGGCCTCCAATAGGAATTTAAAAACCAGAAGCGACAAAATGACTAGTGCCTCCAACTTGATTGGAGATACTTGGGACAGGATGATTATATCCTCTAGGCGAAGGTGGAGGAGGAAAGCTAGGTCTGAGAACTTGAGTAGGTGGGAACAAAACCATTTAGCAAATATTATACCTGTGTGGAACAAAAATATATCTCCGCTGATGGACTATGGGAAGGGATTTGTTAAGAACCCAATAGATATACAAATATAATCACCACAAATATTGAATACACAATAGATCCATAGAGAATGATAGAAGAAACCACACTTTATTATTACCAAACCCTTGAGGTAGGGAAACACTATACAATATCCCATATGGAAGGGATCCTCTTGTTCACTTGCCTCTTTCAGGGGCTTCCTTCAATGAGAGCTTCTTGTGATCCAAAACATAATAATTTCATATTCCATTACATTGCTTGAACCCCTTATATAGTGTACTACCATCACCTAAGAACATTCTATAGAGGAGGAATTCTAGAAGTAGAACCTTCTAAGAAGTCCCTCTTTACATTTATTATATTCACCTACTCCATTTATTATATCTAACTACCATTGTGGGCCTTATTTAATAATATAGTGGACCTAGTCCACCTACATTGAATAACCTCCCATTATTGAGTCACTCTAAGCCCTCTCAGCCTCCCACCCACTACCTCTAGCTACAATACATTCCATCCTCTTATGAAAGCTGCTATTCCTCAACGCTGGATGTACAAACATATACTGAGTCCCATGGATAAGTGTGGACCACAATGATAAAGTAGACTAGGAGAACCATGGTCCCATTGAGAAATGGTAGCCACCATTTCTTAATGGGACCCTGGTTCTCTATTTTAAACTAGGGTCCCATGTCCAATTTCTCATGTGAACCCCACATGGATGATATAGGCACCTAATAACCAACTGAAAATGATTCTCCAAAGACTGACACATGTCATGTGGATCCAAATAAGAAGATCCATCCACATAGTGGAAAATGGTCATAGTAGAATCTGGAAGGAATAATATCACTGTAGCATATGCAGGATGGATGTTGGTAATAATCATTGGCTCCCGATTTTTCACATTGATACTCTCTACAGAAGGTGGATTAGAGTTATCAAATAAAATATGAAAGTGGTTTTCATCCCAGAAATGACAACTATCCATATACCAATCATCACAATCGGCTTCCAAATAATACCAAGCATATATTTATTTATTATATTCATCCTTTATGTCTGCCATAATAAATCTCTCTTGCATGTTATCCAATGAATCTTGAATACTATGAAAACTATCATTGAGGTAGTTTGTGAGACCATCTAATTTGACATCCAATGTGTCATACAATTGGGATTTGAATGCTTCAATAATTTGTAGAATTTATTTGAGGGTTTGAGAGGAAATAGCCATCTGAGAACCCTATGAACTCTTCGGTCCCACAAACATCATGAAAAAACCCAAAAAATAGAACAATAAGTTACGACAAAAAATCGCGGTTTTTTTCTGAAAAAAACCCTAATAAACTGTTGAATGTAAAATGCTCATAACTTCACTTCCCGGACTCCGTTTCCACTGATGTGTTTTTTGAAATTGGGTGAAATTGTGAGAGGAACTCAGATATGTAATTTGTTTGGGAAAATTTGGCCTTCAGCTACTACAAAAATAAAAAAAATTGTGCCGTTGTCCGTAGAAAAAACCCTGAAAATTTGCAGATTTTAAAACTTCAATATATTGACTTCCTAGACTCCATTTCGGCGATTTTGTTTTTCAAATTGGGTGTTTTTCTGAGAGGAACTGAGATATACAACCTGTATTTGCAAATTTTTCACAGAAATATACCGAAAATTTCTGGAATGTCACAACCCTCTTTTTTCTTCTCCGAAAAAACAATCTGCAAAAATAAAACATATTTTCCCACAATGTCTGACAATGAAAGTGCTCTGATACCACTTGTTAGGAACCTTAATAGATATACAAATAAAATCACCACAAATATTGAATACACAATAGATTGATCCAATTGTTAAGAACCAAATACTGAATACAAAAGCACCACAACAGATATACAAGAACAATATGCAAAATCTCTTTTATTACTATCAAACCCTTGAGGTAGGGAAACACCGTACAATGGATCCTATTATAGAAGGGATCCTCTCCTATTCACTTACCTCTTCGAGGGGGAATCCTCACATTGATATACCACTCCAAATACAATAATTCTCTTTATATTCCATTACATTGCTTGAATCCCTTTATATAGTACTACCATCACCTAAAAACATTCTAGAGGAGGAACCTTCTAGAAGTAGAACCTTCTAAGAAGTCCTCTTACATTTATTATATCTAATTACCCATTTATTATATATAACTACCATAGTGGGCCTTATTTAATAATATAGTGGACCTATTCCACCTTACATTGAGACTTTCACTATTATCACTCTGGGCCCTCTGCCCCACCCCCCCCACACACTACCTCTCTAGCTACCTTACAGATTAGAAATAGAAGTATTAAGAGCATTGTACCCATGTGGAAGTGATGGAATTGATATAGAAGGAAGTGAAATTCCAATAGGATCTTGAGTTATGACCATACTTCCAACAGAAACATGTGTAACTTGTGGGATCGTGATAGAGCTAGTGAGCTAGAGGGGAAGAATTGTATGAGAACCAACCAAAAACTGGTCTGAAACCATAACAACATTACTGGTCGTGCCAGTAAAATGATCTAAAGGTATTGTATAAGAGGTGGAAGTCACAGGTGCATGTGATGACATAGGTTGATTTGGGCTCATTCCTAGTTTATCAAAAATATCGTGTCCCGAGGAGGTCCTCCAAAAAGAAGAAACGAGGATTGAGCTAGGATTAAAAATTCCAGCAGTATGAACCAGAGTTCTAAACGATTCACACTGAAAGGGTGGATAATCTACACCAGATTTTGTGTAAGGTATGATAGGTATTCTAGTATAGTATTTAGCAACAACGTCTCCCGACATGTTTATGCGGAGAAAAAGTGGATCTTGTATAGCATTCAATAACGAATTTACAGAAGTGTTGATTCTACCTTCCAATCTTAGAGGAAACATCGTTATTGACTGCTCCTTCAGGAGAAGGATCCTCTGGTGAGTTAGGAAGAAAAGGAGTGTATTCTTCCAGCTCTTCCAGAGGTAACCCTTGCATCCTACGTGAACAACGAGGGTCGATGTTGGCTGCACCAAATAAAGAATGAAAGAAATCTATGGCCAACTAGAGAAACCGAACAACACTCACTAATAAAATCTAGATATCAAACACACAAACAAACCTTCTTATTTTGAAGTCACTAGTTGGTGATGAAATCCAATGTCGCGAAATCAAGACAAGAAGGGTGTTGGTTTCGTATTTTGATTGTTTTATTGTGATGGTTGAATCCTTTTTGCACTGATATCATATATGCTATTAACCATTTTAAAGGATTTTTCAAAGGATTTTGTATCAATTCATCATGGATTTATATCAAGTATGTGTAATCGATGTTTTACAATGTTTTTGAGCTAAATTCAGTTCAAATTGATGTTTATAAGGATCTAATACGTGATTTGTGTGTAACAGGGTGAATTCGTAGTTCGATCCTCCATCCGGTAGCTTGTTCAACACTTCATTCAACACCCGATCTGGACCTTCATCCGACACTATTACATGAAACTAACTTAAATCTTAATTTATGGGAGGATGCATTCGAATCAAAAAAATATGGCACATGGCTTTTGTGCGTAATATGCCTAATTAGGTCGTAATTGGCCATTTTCTGAAATTCTGAAAGAATTCAGAGAAGTTCGTGGTTTTCAATTCGGCATCTGACACTCCATCTAACACTCAGAGCACAGAGGAGTTGGCGGTTAGCACATTGGCGGCCTGTGGTGGAAGAATCAACGAACTAGGTATTGTGCCCCCTCGTGACCTCCATCTACTGATCACTTAACATCTCAGATTAGGCAATTATGCTAATCACTGAGTGGCTCATTCAGTTTCTAGAAGACAAAGCTGTTAGCAACTCATTTAATCAATTTTATATTTTTAGAGGAGGTCGACCCTTCCAGTGGTCGACCTCTTGAACTGTAATTATCTATAAATACCACAAGTAGTGGCCAGACCACATGACATAATTGTTAAGAAGAGTTTCATTGTATAATTCAGAACTTCTCTGCAACGTTTGTTCCAGATTTCATTTTTTTCATTAATGATAGAATTGCATTGAGTTAAGACTGTGTTTTGTTGTTGGAGAGTAGCCACGACCTCCTGGTGGGCCCAATAGTGGTATGGGTGACTCTAAATCAATATATATCTTGTGTTTATCTTATTTTTTAGTTAGAATTTATACTTGTTTCTGTGTTGTATGTATTTTTCAGTTTCAATTACTGTATATGTCAATTATAATTTGATAATCTAATTTGTCTTTCTTTGATTGCAGATTGCTTGTAGGAGCTGGTTAATTATCATGTTGCGTCTCTTATTTCTTTTCTATGAATCATCCTGCAATATACTAATTTAGATAGTGTATCGAAGACTTAATTAGTTACTTTGGTTTTGGCAACTAAAAGAAAGCATTAAGTTAGACAGGGTATTAGTGTAAACAAATTTTTAATTTAAGGTTGTTTGCAAGCTATGATGGATTAATTGTTTCAAGTTTTCATAGTTGTAATAAAGATAAATTCATATATCTATTTTGTTTATTAATTTTTCTGTAGTATGATAGGATAGAAGTAGATTTGGGATTATGATTTTTAAAAGCATTTTAGTTAATTTTGAAATATGATTCTTAATGATAGATTAGTTAATTTTTATGAAATCCCAATTATTGTTTTGAGTTGTAATTTATAATTAGAATTAGTCAAGAGTTATAAATTTGCACATAGTGTTTTTATTGTCATTCTAAATATGAATTTGAATTAAGTTTTTTAATTAAGAATTAAACTATGAGTTTATGAGTTTATAGCTTCGCTTAAATTAGTGATTTTAATAGAGTACTTTCCAGCAGTTATGTGATAGAGTGAATTCTTTATGTTTACTTGAATTGTCATTAGTATTTAGATGCCATCGGGATGTGAGTTCTTGATTTTCTTGTTTTTAGTTAGGTAGATGAGTGATCATTCTTTCAAGATAGAAATAGTTGTGAGTTCTTAAGAATTGAGTTTTGAAATATGATTTTTCATTATAGGACTAGTTCAGTTTAGATCATAAAATCTCAGTTAAATAGATAGCTTACATGTTGTTGCTTACTTAAAAAATTGAATAGATTAACTATCCTTAAAATAGATTGATATTTTCTTATTTAGAAATAGTCCATCAATTACTTGTTTGAAGTTGCTTAGGGTAAGTAGTTCATAATTCTAGAATTGTTTAAAGCTCTTCATTATTTGAGTTTATTGGCATTAGATTAGGCTAGGCTAGGCTATATTAGAGCTCTAGAACTGCGCATACAATGTTGGCACCTCAAAGATTACGAGCCCCGTGTTAACAATTTAATGTCGAATTAGATAGCATATATTTCACTCGACATTTTTGGCACCGTTTCCGGGGAGGTTCTAAAGGGATTAGAGCTTAGGTCGATAGGTTTCCTTTAATTACACAACAAGGGGGAGGAGAAACTTTAAGACGAGAGGTAAGAACCTGTGCATCCATTTTAATGGGTCGCTCCAAATCCTTGTTGTTCCCTTTCCGCAAGAGTGTTTACTTTTGTTTACTTTTCTCAATTTATTTACTTTCTCGCAAGCGTGCTTTCTTTCTTGCACATTATGCTTACTTTTCCGCAATTTAATTTCCCGCAAGTGTGTTTTCTTTCTTGCATAGTGTGTTTACTTTCTCGCAATTTAGTTTTCCTTCCAGTGTGCTTATTTTACTACAAGAGTGGTTTCTTTTATTTCTTTTATGCAATTTTTATTTCTTTCATGCAAGTGTGCTTCCCTTTCGCAAAATGTGTTTATTTTTCCTTCCAGTTTATTTACTTTCATACACATGTGAGTTTGATTTCATTCCTGCAATCGTATTTTATTTTATGCTTTGATTTCTTTCATGTAAGTGTGATTTACTTTATGCAAGCATGGTGTGTTTGGTTTGCGCAAATTTTCTTTAAATATGTCTTTCATTTTTTATGTAATTGTGATTAAAAACTTAAAAAATCTATGATAATAAAAAAAAAAAAATTGGGTGTTTTAAGAACCCTAGACACTAATCCTTGTGTGAGGTAGGATCCATCAACTAGGACAATGAATTTGAAGGTGGCCATTAGTTTGGAAGAACTCTCTCAAATCCTAGTAGCAACTGGGATCTCTTCTTTTTAGAAAGAACACATCTTGACAATAGTCAAGAACTTATCTACCTCTCCAGAAATATTAGAAGAATCAACATCCCATGAGCTACAAAATGATTTTCCTTGACAAACTGTGATGAAAGATGAAAAATGATGGACTACATCCGGTGGAGAGAAATCACTAAGACCTGAGATTGAGGAGTTCTCAACATCTATGTCAGTAGATCCTTTATGTACTTCAGAAATAAATCATCCAGAAGAAGAGGATCTGCATAGCATGATGAAGGAGAGCATAGAAATTATTGTTGATGAACATCAAGATTACATTGAAATTTGGTTTCAATAGGTCATCATGCCACAATACTATTCTCTTATTCAACACCTTCTGATGCCAAAACAAGTAGGTAGGTTGGTTCTTCATATCCAGGTAATCATTGCAGTAACTTTTTCATATGCGAATATGGGTATATTTCTTATCTTGCTTCACACATGGTTACATTGGAAAAGTTCTTACACTTGAATAACGATTTTTATTTCTTTTTAGGTAGGGTAGGATAGTAAATAAAAATTGCATGTTGTTATTTTGGATTAAAGTCTAATGCAACCTCAATTTACATTTTCTTTTTAATAAAATAACTATGGGATACATGTGCTTGTGACATGATATTTTCTCATCAGTTTTTGATATTTTAGAGTGTGGTTCTTGACAAATAGTTCTAGAGATTTATGTAGGTATTTATTTCACCACGAGTAGACAATTTCAAGGAGACAAACATGGAAGTATTTCCCTTCAATAATATTTCTATATTTGAACCTTGTTGTCTGCTAAGCATAAATTGAATAAGGACTTGTTGTAATTAGCCACATTTTTTGCAAATATTTCTATCTTCTTTTTCTCAAGGCATCTTTAATGGCAGTTGGTCTTAACCTCTGCCACTAGAGGATATAAGGAAGTGATACCTTGACTATCAAACTTAGAGGTTACTCGTACAATTTTCCCAAGAAGCCTAAGTAAGTGAGTAAAGCATATTTATTAAAGAGTAACAAGGAGGTATGATTAGCGGATAGCCATGGAAACATCACAATAACTTAAAAAAAAAAAAAAGTGAGTTGAGCCTAAAGACACCTTTATGTTCATTCTCAACGGTACCATCCACTACGCACTAAAAATGCTTGATTATACCATATCTTTAGATGGGCTACATCCTCTTACGTACCCCTTACATCAGGACAATCTATAAGGAATACATAAAGGTGAGTCATCCTCTAACATAAATATCATCCCAATCTAGAAAAAGAAAAAAAAAAATCAGAGTTGTTTCCCCATCTGCTTGCACAAAGCAATCTTTATATTAAAATCTTAAAATATGGTGGACCAGTCTTTGAGGGTGTAAAAGGCTAACCCACTGGGATACTGAATAGGTCTGTTGGCAGCGGGTACTGGCCTGTGTTATGACTAGGTAAACTCGTCGGAGTACTGGACATGCTTGTTGGCAACAGGGAATTCTACCTAGTGAGGATGATAATATGACAAAAAAAAAAAAAAAAATTCCTAAATCTTAAACTTGTCCTGATGTACGACATTACTTGTAGACAAATTTGACAAGAAGTATGTATGGTTAAGCTAAGATCAGTGAACTCCATAAATCTGCCAATGGGAACTAACTTTAAGACTATCTTAAGATTCTCTCGCCTAACTCTTCTTAACTATATGTAGGATCTTCTATCCTATAGGTGGGGCCATATTCTAATCGTCTCATCAGACTAATATGTGAAATTTGTCTCTACACTTAACAAGTTGTAAATCTTAGGCTATTGGGAGAATTGACTAGTTCCCTATATTTTTTATTGTGAGGTGTCACAATACTTAGGAGTGGGAAAGGGGTTTCATGAGCTGACAAATGATAAATAATTCCTATCTATAATCCATGAGAAGAAGAAGTAGAATCTTTGTAAAAATTCTATATATTTCTTTCATGATATGGGATATTATATCATCAGTTATTTTTTATTGAAATGCTAAATTAGATACCACTGACATCACTATGTGTTATAATCCTATTGTGCATTTTATTTATTTATTTTTATGTTTATATAATGGAATACTTCTTAACTAGTTCTTTGTGACAATTACTGATCAATAACACATTGTTAAACTCACTACAGATCTGTGTTATACACCTATGAACAAAGGAACACGGATAAGTGGATCTGTATTAAGCTATGTATTTAGCTCAGTGTGGTTTTGATTTGGATTTTTCTGGATGAGAGTCTAGGGATCTAGGCTAGGGTTTCCAAAAGATGAGTTGCAAATATGGAATGGGCAAGGTAGGTATACTCAGTAGCATTTAGGATTTGTCATTGTGTATAGGGTGTATGAGGTGAGTTTCAAAATGGGCATGAGATCATGAATCCATTCATCAGAAGAAGGTGTAACATAACATGACAGTTTCATCCAAAATAGAGAAAGTAACTTTGAATTCTTCTTATAATCTTATGAAACAATCATAGGAAAGCATGGAAATGGAAACAAATTGTAGTAGAAGAGAAACAACTTTGGAGGATGATTTGGAGGCCTTCCTCGATGAATTGTTTAATGAAAAAGTTATGAATGGAAATATGAATATGTAATATACACCCTGGAGTCACTAATCCAAGCAAAAACCTACATCTAACCCCTTCAAAATTGATTTTAAAACAAACTATCCAAAAGTGCAACGACTGTGACAGAAGTGCGACAAAACAATAGGGGTCAAATATGGAGCGATAACTATTTAAACATAACACATTTTACAAAACGGGGAGAGGTTTTTGTATATAAGGTTGTTTTTAAGAAAAAACTCTTTCAATTTTTAGAAATTCATTCCCATATTCTTGGAATATGTGCCACAAAAGAATGACTAAAATAAACAATTAAATTGGAGAATTTGATTTTCTGAAATAGGCTTCCAAGAAAGTTGAATATCTACCACTATATAATACCTGTGTAAAAACTGAAGGAGTTTATTATGATTTGGTATGTACTTAGAAAAAACCTCCTTTGGTTTTCAAAAATGCATCTTTATTTGTTCATAAACCTCTTTTTCAAATGATGACCAAAAACATAAAATTAAATTGGAGAATTTGATTTTCTGAAATAAGCCTCCAAGAAAGTCAAATATATCCCACTATATAATATCTTTGTAAAAAAGGAAGGAGGTTATTATGATTTGGTATGTCCTTAGAAAAAAACTCCTTTGGTTTTCAAAAATTCATCTTTATTTGGTCACAAACCTCTTTTTCAAATTATGACCAAAAACAGGAAACTAAATTGGAGAATTTGATTTTCTGAAATAGGCCTCCAAGAAAGTTGAATATATCCCACTATATGATACCTGTGTAAAAAATGAAGGAGATTATTATTATTTGGTATGTCCTTAGAAACAATTTCCTTTGGTTTTCCAAAATTCAACTTTATTTGGTCAAAAATCTCTTTTGAAAATGATGACAAAAAGCAAAGTCAAAAGCATAGTGTGGTCTTGTAGAACACGTTTGAGTGACTTTTCCTGATCCATTTTCTGAGGTAGTAGTGCCTGTACATATGTCCTTGAATCTTGATGTTCCTATTGGCCTTTTTCAGGAGCATCTCCAGGTGTTCATTGACTCTTCCAAGACAATACTCTCTGTCCTTTTCAAATTTTGCTGCAATGGTGCCTTTGATGTCTTGTTGAGATAGTGAAAGTAGATACTTTGTTTTCAAAGCTTGCCATTTTCGTCTATTAGCTCATTTCCAATTTAATAAGCCCTTGAATTTTCCTTTCTACTTCTTCAAAATTCCTAAGAAACTGTCTTCCCAATTACGAAAGAATGTGGCCAATCCTCATAACACTCTATTCCACCACGACCTCATCAAATTGCTTGTCATAACCGAGTTGACAAAACAAGGGAAGACATGGGATGAATTCATCTATCAATTTTCAAACCCCCATATCATATTCAAGACCAAAAAGAAGAAACTTGATTTAGGGACTGTTACTCCATCCAAGGCTCACTCTCCAAAGACCCTAAACCCTCCTACTCAAGCTATTTATCTGCCCGAACACAAGACCAATAAAATTGTTGATTCCCCTGTAGCCTCATCGGGAAAGAAGAATAAAAATCTTGCTAATAATTATCCAATGCCCTCAACATCTATTGTTCCTCAACATGAGAAGTTACAAGAGTAAATTCAACAAAATTTCCTTGTAGTCCCTACGAATAGAAGATGAGCCAATCGATTTAAAGGAGGATCTTTTCGAAATGGTACTCAAAATGAAAGTGGGAAGCCTAATGTAAAACCCCCAAGAACTTCAGAGCCTATTCAAGTATCTTATTATCATGAAATCCCCCATAAAATACTTAGGGAATTTTTTGTAGAGGAGTTGGGGCCTGATAGAGAAGTAAAATCTAAACCTATTCCCTCTCATAAACCCTATGTTACTCTTACCTCATAGATGCCTACACCAGTTTCCAAAGTTTTTAAACTCTCTACAACCATCAAGGGATCCAAGCCATCCTCCGAGACATATGATCATACTCCCATTATTGAGAAATTACAACAAGAAAATGACCAGTTGCTGCAACAATTGGAAGAGCGGAAGACTATGGATAGGCATCTCCACCACAACAATGCAATCTTATAGGAAAAAGTGAATTCCCTCCAACGATTGGTTTATCAAATGACCAATGAAAATCATAGCCTTCGAGCACAATTGAAACATCATAAGAGGCACAAGACAAAGTCTTCAAGACAAGAAGGAGAAGCTTCTAAAGCTAATCCACCTCCTCCTTCACAAGTCTAGTTATGTTGGGTAATTCATTTTTGTTTGCAGTGGGACCTGCAAATCCTTAGGCATGGGGGTAATGTTGGGTTCGTATTTTGACTTTGTTATTGCGATGGTTAAATCCTTTTTATACTGATATCATATATGCTATTAACCATTTTGAAGGAGTTTTCAAAGGATTTTGTATCAATTCATCATGGATTTATATCAAGTATGTGTAATTGATGTTTTACAATGTTTTTGAGCTAAATTCAATTCAGTTTGATGTTTATAAGGATCTAATATGTGATATATGTGTAATAGGATGAATTCATAGTCCGATCCTCCATCTGGTAGCTCGTTCAACACTTTATCCAACCCCCGATCCAAACCTTCATTTGACATTATTACATGCAACGAAATTAAATCTTAATTTGTGGGAGGATACATTCGAATTAGAAAAATTGGGCACATGGGTTTTGTGCGTAATATTCCCAATTAGGTCCTTCATGAGTCATTTCCTGAAATTTTGAATGAATTGAGAAAAGTTCATGGTTTTCAATTCAGAATCCGACACTCCATCTGACACTCCATCTGGCACTCAAAGCACAGAGGAGATGGCGGTTAGCCCATTGGCGGCCTGTTGTGGACGAATCGACGACCTGGGTTTTGTGCCCCCTCATGGCCTCCAGCTACTAAGCTCTTAACATCTCAGTTTAGATAATTATGTTAATCAATGAGTGGCTCATTCCGTTTCTAGAGGCCAAAGCTATTAGCAACTCATTTAATGAATTTTCTATTTTTAGAGGAGGTCAGCCCTTCGAATTGTCAACCTCTCGAACTGTAATTCACTATAAATACCACCAGTAGTGGCCAGACCATAGGACATAGTTTTTAATAAGAGTTTCATTGTGTAATTCAGAACTTCTCTGCAACTTTTGTTCTGTTGGTCACTATAATTGCTTATTTAACTAAACAATCAAGTGCTACATAAATTGTCAACCCAAGGAAGTTTGTTTATTTCAAAGGTAATCACACACTGTATATGCTCAATCTCAAAAGAAATCTAGAGTTGTAGTAAAAATACATTAATCACACCTTGCCTTGAACAAACTGAAGTTCTAACTTGAATTACAGGAAAGCAACCTACCTATTGCAGAGTTCAAAGTTTAAAGAAACAATTGTCCAAAGAATCCTGGATTACATTAAGAAATAACAACCTAGGAAAGAAATCTTTCAAGATACTGCAAAAAGGAAAGACCAGCTATTCTGTAACAGAGAACAAGACCCTATTCCCCAAGAAGGAATCATCAACACCTGTTTCCGATCATCACACTTTCATGAACTCATTACTAATCGAAATGATTGACACACACTGAAGGCTAACTATTTCTTAACAGAGAACGGGACCATATTCCCCAAGCAGGAATCTTCAACACCTGTCCCTGATTATCACGCTTTCATAAATTCACCAAATAGGATTGCTAACTAGAATGATTAACAGTTACCCAAGCATGAATTATATGATAACAATGTAACAATCAGTAAAGCAGAGTTTCAGCAAGACAGAGTTCAGTAAAGTAGTGTTTCAGCAAAACAGAATTTAATAAAGGCATGAACAGAAATAACACTAACACACTACAAAGCTAATGGGTGAATCTTGTGAAGAAGGTGGGCCCTCCCTTCTCACAAGATTCCCCTGAAACGAAAGGAACTAGAAAGAAATGCTTAGAACAATCTTTTATTCATCTGTCAACTGTATCATGTTACAATGTCTGAAGTAAACACATCCTTCTCTGTAATTCCTTTCTTAGCCAAAAATTCCCCCCCTAATGATGATTTCCTCTTATTTAAAGAGGAGAATCCCCTCGATACAATTGATCATCAAATTATATGTGCACATCTGAATCCTATTCTTAGTCAGATATGATCTCTATACTAGAATAGGATAACCTGGTCTCCCGTAACAGAATGCTATTACAATAGTTGGGTGTAGTTGTTACGGCTAGTGTAACATCTTCTTTATTTATCTTCTTGTTACTGTTGTTGTTTACTGTTTCAGCATCGCAAATCGCGGGCTGTTTCAGCAACGGGATTTGCATTCTGACTGTTTCAGCAATGTGGTCTCAAGCAACAACGATGGTTACTTTTGGCTCAAGGTGCGGTTGTTGTGGTCAATGTAACAACTTCTTCTTTGTGTGAATTGTTGTTTCAGCATCGTAGACCATGGAAAGTGTAACAACTTCTTCTTTGTGTGAATTATTTTTTCAGCATCGTAGACCACGGAGAGTGTAACAACTTATTCTTTGTGTGAATTGTTGTTTCAGCATTGTAGACCATGGAGAGTGTAACAACTTATTCTTTGTGTGAATTGTTATTTCAGCATCGTAGACCACGGATTGTTTCAGCCATGGGGTTTGCGTGCTCTTGACTATTTCAGCAACGGGCCTTTAAACAACAATGATAATCTACAGTGAACTGTTTCAACACTTATATATTTCTGATCAATGGTTAGGTATGAGAGTAATGTAAAATTATATGCAAAACAAATTAAACATATAGTAAAGAGAAGAGACATTATATACCTTTGGAAAGATAGGGTAAGGTGATAATGTAAGTTTAAATGTGAGTGGAAAAAGGATGTAATGGTAGCAAAAGTGTGAACAAAAAGGTACATTATAGGGTCCTAACATCCCCCCCAACTTAAAAGGTTGCATGTCCTCAGGCAACTTCAATCTGAATCAGAATTTGAATACCGACTCTGAGCGTGCAAGTTACTTAAGCAGTAGTTGTGGAAAGTGTTGTCTGTTGGAGCTATGAATCCTTGAACACGTTGTAGCCTTTTCCAAGCTGTTGTTTCAGCCTTCTTGGGCAACTTATATTGTACTTGATATTTCTCTGCTGGCATCCACAGGATAGCAAAATAAAACTGATAACCTATCCAGCTTTCAACACATTGTTGAACACATTTGATGTAGCTAGGTACTCGTGAGATTGTTATCTCAAGATTAGTGGGGCTAAAGGGATTGTGTTCCTGTCTTTTCTCAGTAGATTGTTGCCAAAACATGTTATTTTCTTATAGGGTGGTGATCTATGTGGATTTAATGAAATGTTGACAATCCTGAAGCACTATTGTCTGTAGTTTCCGAATGTATTGAGTCATCCCTGGTTTCTTCAAATACTGATAATACTCTGCAACAAAGGTGGCATCATTTTGTGGTTCTGGCCGTATCCAGAGAAGGTGGTTATCCTCGTTATGCTTGGCATCTAGGAAGTCATCCTGCCATATAATCTGATTGTTAAGGAAGGAGGTGAGTGCCCAAATCTGGATGTCACCGACAATAGGGTTAAGGTTAAGCTGTCGGTTCTCAGGGATGGCCTCATTATGAAAATATACCTCACAGAGGAGGTGTTGATCCATAGCAGAGGCTTCTGCAAAGGTTTTAAAAAAATCTGTTGGATTTAACATTGCATGGGGTCTGCCTTCTTTGATTGATTTAATCTGAAAAAATGTAATTCGTTCCATGAGGAACAGAGAGTAATTGCAGGATGGTTTCCTCGCAGCCAACAACTTTTGTGCCAAGTCAAACATCAGGATCAATTTTCCTTTTATCTCTTTATTCTATTTCTTATGGGCACGCGATTCCTGGCGTGTTTGCTCCAAAGCTTCCCAATTTGAATAGATATGGTTTAGCCAGAGTAGTATGTGCTCCTGCAGGCTTTTTTCCTGTGTAACAGCAAACTCTTTTTTCCATTTGTCCATTTTTGCCTGCTCATCCCATGGTTGAGTTTGTGTTTCAACATTGCAAGTGATAGGCTGAGGTAGGGTCTGAGTGGCTTGTTCCACAAAGGTGTGGGTATTGATCTGGCTAGGAGGGGCAGATTCATCCATAGGCAATGTTTGTATAGCTTTATTAACAAAAACAGGGGCTTCAAATTTAACAATTGTTGTAGGCCAGGGTTCATTTTTAATTTTGGAAGGTCCTGCTGGTTCTTGTGTAATAGCAGGATTTTCTTCTTTGACTGCAAAAGTCGTAGGTGCAGGGAAAGCTCCTGGCATTGGAATTTGAATTACTTTGTAGTCTGCTTGATAATAGATGTCCCCACATTGACTGCACATATACTCTCTACACTGATTCTCTGCTATGTGTTCTTCTGTCATGGTCACTATGCGAGCTAGGGTGTACAATTTAAGTTCCTTCTCGTAGGCTTCCTTTACCATGACTAGCTCTTGCTTGTAGGCTTCCAGTTCAAACCTTAGGAACTCATTTTCTTGTAAGACAGAGGCCATTGTTGGTTCTGGAAGAGGGGTGACTGGTTCTTGTGTAACACTCACAGCCACACAAGTTGGTTCTTTTGGAGCAACTACAGGATCGACAACTGATTCTTGTATTTCAGCGTCTTAATGTAGAGAAAGTAATGTTGCAACACCCTGGGCATCTGATTCCTGTATCTCGATAACAATATCAGCAGCTGGTTCTTGTGTTTCAGTTGTAGCCAGTTCTTGTGTGACATCTATAGCTGGTTCTTGTGTTTCAGCTACTGAATGAGTAGTTGGTTCTTGTGTTTCAGCTACTGAATGAGTAGTCGGTTCTTGTGTTTCAGCTACTTAATGAGTAGCTGGTTCTTTTGTTTCAACTACTTGATGAGTAGCTGGTTATTTTGTTTCAACTACTTGATGAGTAGTTGGTTCTTGTGTTTCAGCTACTTGATTTGAAAAGGATGATGTCGCAACACACTGGGCATATGGTTCTTGTATTTCAATGCCCGTGGGTGGAATAGGTAAAAATTTCAGAACTTGGGAGGTTGGAGGTATACGGGGTTTTAGCCGGATGGTTTGGGGGTTTGGGGCAATGGCAGTAGTGGCTGATCTTGTTGAGGTCCTTGTTCGTTTTCTTTGTAAAAAAGACGGAAAAAGAGGAATTTGCTTTCATTTGCGTGGGGGCTTTTCCTCAGTGATGGGACAGAGAGAGTTGTCTGGTTCAGAGTCATCGCTAAGGATATGAACGGTAGGAGTAGATGATTCTATTAAGATGTGGGATGGGCTTGGTATGGTATGGAGGTTAATTGGATTGATTGGGTCTGTTGGCGGACTGTTAGGTGCTTCCGAAGGTTCTGAAGGGTTTTTTGGTTGTTTTTCCTGAAGATTTTCAGGATATTCAACAGCGTCTTGGGGATCTATAGGTGGGTTGTTTAGGAGAGGGTTTTGTTGGGAAAAACCCTTTTGGATAAGTAGTTGAGCGAGACAATGATGGGTGAGGGAAAGGGCAGGATTTTTAGCCTTTTTACAGTAATGCGACATATTTTTAAGACATCCAAGCAGAAAATAAGGAATGTTCACCAATCTAGCATGTCGTAAATGAGACAACATGACAAAATCATACTGGTAGACTACCTGGTATTGGCCTTCACAGGTAAGGTAGTGCTTGACAAACTCTGCAACTTTCGGCCAAGGAGGTGGCAACGAGCTAAGTCGAACACCCCGGCCTTTAGGCTCAATTTGTTCCCTTGGCAAGAGGAAATCCTGTTGGGCATTAAGGATGATATGTTTGCGGCTGAACCAGCAAATGCCATTGGTAGGGAGACCCAAAACCTATGCTATATCCTCCTCTGTAACTGGAATCCAAACCCCTTGAAAAATGGAATAATCTTCCTGAAGATTTCGAGCGAATTGAAGAACCTGTTGTTGATCAAATCCCTGGAGCCTCTGAAAATAACCCAGCCATCCTGCCTGCAGAAAAATTTGATAGACTTCTGGATATAGTTATAACAGGTCTATTGTGGTGGGTTCATACCGTATAACATGACCTCCCATAGCTAACATATTAGTAAAATGCACCGTCAGAGAGTCAAGTAACTGCTTCTGTGCAGAGTAAGCTTTTCGGGTAAAGGCATGCAAATGGTGGTAAAACAAACGAAAGGACGGTAAAAAGAAGATGACAGTGGTTGGTTTGTGTGAAATGATAGTATAAGATTTTGATATCCCCCCCCCTTTAAGTACGGCTGAAATAATGATTTTACATGAGTGGTAATAATGAGTTGGGATCTTCTCTTTAACCATAGTTCAATTGTATTTACATATAGAGTTTATATACCTCATATTTACCTTTTGATTCGTACTTCAAACAAAATATAGTGCCTGTCCATAATAGTTCTGCAGTAGTCATGGCTGAGAATTTTGATTTGTTAGGGGAATTGTATCAAGGATTTGTTTACTGGAAGGACAAAATGTAGTATGAGAGCGCAAAAGCTTATTGACAGAGAATGTTGAAAAGTTGGTGTTTCAGCAACAGGGGAAAGAATAGAGAAATGTTTGTTGAAGGGTGATGTTGCAGAATACTGCTGAGGAAGTGGTGTTTCAGCCATAGAAAGAAGGGTGAAAAATTGTTGAACAGTGGTGTTTTGACAATGGCAAAAATGTGAAAAATTGCGGAACAGTGGTGTTTCGACAATGGGAAAAATGTGAAAAATTGTTGAACAGTGGTGTTTCAACAATGGGGAAAAATGTGAAAAATTGTTGAACAGTGGTGTTTCAGCAATGGGAAAAGAAAGGCGAGAAATTGCGGAATAGTGGTGTTTCGGCAATGGGGAAAATGTGAAAAATTGTTGAACAGTGATGTTTCAGCAATGGGAAAAATGTGAAAAATTGTTGAACAGTGGTGTTTCAGCAATGGGGAAAAAGTGAAAAATTGTTGAACAGTGGTGTTTCAGCAATGGGGAAAAATGTGAAAAATTGTTGAACAGTGGTGTTTCAGCAATGGGGAAAAAGGGAAGTAGTGTTTCACAAGATGAATCTTGGATCTTCTTGAAGTAAGATCGTCCTTTCTTGGTAGGCCTTTTCTTTGATCGAGAATCTACAAAAATCAATTGTAACATGCCATTTCTTGACAGGGATTATTAGTAGACTAAATCTAATATAATACTAAAGAAATTAATTTCAAAAAGAATTAATTGCAATGAGGGGTAGGAGGCCCCTCTAAAAAGAGGTAATGAGATTCTGCCACACATGTGGCCTTAAAATATTCTTTGGAAATAGGGCGCTGGTACAGACGGAGCCGATGACCATTCACAAGTAACAGTGTTTTAGCGTCATCGATTGTGAGGAGCCTTATTGTTCCATTGGGGAAAACAATGTCCACTTCGTAATGTCCAAGCCATCTTGTACGTAGTTTCCCTTGAAATTCTTTAAACTGAGAATCATACAGTAGGGCCCAATTACCTTTTTGGAATTGCTTATTCTTGATAGTTTTGTCATGCCATTTTGATCTTTGTTGTTGAACCATAGTTGTCTGATGAATGGAATCTGGTCTTTTTTCATCCAGTTCATTAAGTTGCTGCAACTTGGCTGTCTGTGCATCGGTCAAATCAAGTTTGACAGCTAAAGCAGTCCTTAAGGTTTTGATTTCAAATTCCACAGGAAAGAAGACACTTTTTCCATAAACTAATTCATAGGGAGAGAATCCTGTAGTATTTCTCCAGGTAGTTCTGTAGGCCCATAATGCTTCAGGGAGCCTGTGAGACTAGTCCTTTCTGTTTTCCTTCACTGTTTTTGTGAGAATGGATTCTATTACTTTATTTGTTCTTTCCACCTATCCATTGGCTTGGGGGTGGTATGGTGTAGTCATTCTATGTTGAATATGATATTTCTGAAGGGTGTCTTTAAAACCGTGAGAAGTGAAAGGAGGTCCCCCATCTGTAACTAATTCTCTCGGCACTCCAAATCTCATGAAGATGTCTTCAAATAGGAAATCTAGAACTGCTTCTTCATTCGCTCTATGGAGTGCTTTAGCTTCCATCCATTTGGTCATATAATATGTGCAGACCACTATGTAAACTTTTTGATTGGATGGGGGGTTAATGAATCCTACAAAGTCTAAGGCCCATCTTTCGAATGGTTCAAGTACTATCTGGGGATTTAATGGCATTTTATCTCTATGATTAGGTTGGCCCATTCTTTGAAAGCTATCACAGGCCCGAACATATTTCTTTGCATCTTTAAAAAGTGAGGGCCAATAATACCCCATCCTGAGAACTTTATGTGTTGTTCTTTTATCAGCAAAATGCCCTCCACAAGGCCCATCATGCCAAGCTTTTAGTAGATCATAAACCTCATATTCTATAATGCACCTTCGGATTTCTTGATCAATTCCTGTGTGGAAAAGACACCCACTTATCCATCTATACCGAGCACTTTGTTGAATGATTCTTCTTTTCTCCCGGTGGGATAGGTGTGGTGGTAACTTCCCTGCAACCAAGTGGTTAGCAATGTCTGCATACCATGGTGAGTGAGTAGATACTACAAATATATATTCATCAGTAAAGGAATCATCTACTGGGGTATCATCATCAGGTGTTAACCGAGAAAGGAAATTAGTAACTACATTTTCTTTTCCTGGTCTATCTACAATTGTAATATCAAATTCTTGCAATAATAGTAACCATCTGGTGACTCGAGCATTTGTAATAGGTTTGTTCATTAGATATTTGATAGTTGAGTGATCAGTATGGACAAGAGTAGAATAGCCAATGATGTAATGTCAAAATTTATTTATAGCATAGATAACTGCTAAGAATTATTTTTCGGTAACTGTATAGTTAAGTTCAACAGGAGTCATATTCTTGCTAATGAAGTAAATAGCATAAGGCAGATGATTTTCTTCTTGTCCCAAGACAAATCCTATTGCAGTATCTGAAGCATCAAAGGATATATGAAAGGGAAGTGTCCAATCAGGTCCTCTAAGAATAGGAGTTGTAGATAACTGATGTTTAAGTGTATTAAATGCTTCCTGGCAAGAATTAGTCCATTTGAATTCAACAT
>SNQJ01S0045218.1:0-11087 GCA_010110895.2 Picea sitchensis | reverse complement strand
CGGCTTGGGTTATTTAGACAACCCCGGACCGGTTCCACTCTCCCAGTTGACGGATGGACTGTTTCGCCCGTCAACAAACAGGGAAAGGATGCAGCAACAACAATTTTATAATTTACAAATAATCACATTTAGATAAATCCCAGTGCGAAGATTTGTACATAACTGTTCAAATAACAAAGAAGATAAATCTTTTGTTCATTAAATTAAAACAGAGTAACTGTTGTAATATAAAATGAGATACATCAAATATGAACCATACTTTAAATCATATCGCATCAACCTGTAACAAATCTTGATATCTAAAGTAGTCAATAATTTGATTACAAATTAAAATGCACAAAAAAAACTTGAACAAAAGTATGATCAATTGAAAGCTAAAGCCGTACAAAAAATCTACTTTTATTCGAGTCTGAATAATCAGTCCATAGTCTCTGTTCTCCTGACAGTGATGGGTTCTTTACAAAAAATAATGTGTATATAAAGGCCATAGGGTGAAACACCCCATATGGAAAGTATAAAAAAACTGTTCACAAAAAATATGGGAACAATCTCCCAGATTACTATTTCTGCCTAAGACTAACAACTTAAACCAAAACTATGTAACAAAAGTATGTTCTAAACTGCCACATCAGATCTAATTCCCATTGAAATTCGTGTGTACCTATAGATGCATAAGAATAAACAAGTTTAGATAACGTTTTAACTGTAAAATCAACAAAAATCCAACTTTTATGACTAGCTACAGAATCTCACGATTCTGTAGCTGGTCATATTTACAAACCAAATCATTTTAAATTAATCCAAATGATAACAGAAATGTATACGGTGAATCAAACAACTCTTAATTACTAATTCAAAGCAAAGCCAATCATTCACACTAAAACTAACCAAATCTTTTATGCCAATTCAAAGCAAACAAAATCGTATTGAATTAAATGAATGGTAACATGAATGTGTGCGATCTATCAAACAATTATTTTGTTACTAATTCAAAACAAATACAAGTGTTTATGCTAATTCAAGGACAACAAAATCGTGTCAAATCGGTTCAATCCAAACAGAACTGTATTCGATTTATCAAACCAATCTTTGATACTAATTCAACGTAAACACAATCGACTAATGCTAATTTAAAACAAACAGAATCATTTTTTAATCAAACAAAACATAACTATATCAAACTAACTCAGAGCCAATTCAATTTTTTATACCAATTCAAGAACAACAAAATCGTGTCAAACCGATTTAATCAAAACAGAGCTATAATCAATCTAGCAAACAAATCTTTTGTACTGGTTCAATGCAAACACAATTCAAAACAAAATCATTCTTGGTAATTCGAAAATAATAGAATCGTTTTTAAATCTATTCAAACAAAATAGAACTAATTCAGAGAAAACACAATCGACTATGCTAATTCAAACCAAAAAAAATCGATATTGAGATAACATACCTGGGCTATAGGAAAACAATTCGGTCAGGATAACTTTGAGTTAACAAAAGAAGTAGTTGCCTCAACATTTCTTGGTCTTTTAACTTGTTGACAGACGACTTGATAAATCTTTGGATTGATCAAGGGTTCACAGAAGGTTTAGGCACAAGGTTGGACGGGTGAGAGGGGTTCTGAGGCACATGCCTGGAGAATTCATAGACGTTTCAGCAAATGCACACAGACCCAAAACGCACCTTTCAGCCACGGAGAAGATCTAAAATTTGACCTGTAAAGGACGAGCTAGATCTCTGTAATAACCCAATTTCTGAGGAAACCACTCATGTTGAAGGTAAAGGGGCTAATTTTGGTTCTGGGTTTTCAAGGGTTTGATCTAATTCAAAACCGTTTTCCCATAATCTCTCATGCAAAAACGTGTCTCTGGGAGGCAATTACGGGGTTAGCCTAAGCAGATAGCACACAGTCAATAGGGTAGTTGGTGAGGGGGTTTGACAGGGTAGGCACGGGATTGATTCCCATAGTTTTCTCAAAACAAACAGAGGTAGCCCGAGATGCAAGGCAGTTTTTTAATGCCTATGCGTGTGAGGGTGGTGAAATGAAAAGAAACCATGCAAAACATTCATTTTGATATGTACAATCGATGATGCCTTGGTAATTCAAACCATTCACAATACAATCCAAATATTTTGACCCAACATCAAATAGATTATTCGCATACCCATCGAAAGCCATAACATTCATAACCAAAAGATTTTGACCAAATGAAAAATCAAATAACCATTTGAAAACCATAGTGTTCATAACCAACAATTGGTCAACAATAGTATGTGTATGATTTAAAACAAAACAACATTTCGAATTTAGCACCAAAGGTTTGATCATAAAATTTATGCGTTGTATGAGACCATTGCACCAAGGGTTTAATCACAATGTTAATGCATTCTCATACAACCATTGCGCCAAGAAATTTGATCAAAGACAATAGAATATCATACCACCATTGTATCAAGGATTCAATCACAATCACTGAATATCATTGCATCACAAACTTATAAAATGAGGTCATATTAACAAAAATGCAAAGTGAGTAAAGGTTTGGTGTCTTGCTAATTGTGTGACCATTATTGAGTTAGAGGTGAAATGACCACATGAACAAAATTATTCGTAATAATCCAGTGATGATTTTAATGCCATCGACATGACTTCCAACTCAAGGTTTTCACACTTGCAGTCATGAAAATGAAAACAAAAAGCAGGTGTGCAAATGCGCAAGATAATTGTGTTGTTTTATTTAAAATATTGCGATGAGTATTAAGGGTTCAAAAACCTTGTGTGGGCATCTTGTAAGGAAAAGATAAAAATACAAAATGGCTGCCAACATTAGGGTAAGTAGTTCATAATTCTAGAATTGTTTAAATCTCTTCATTATTTGAGTTTATTGGCATTAGATTAGACTAGGCTATGCTAGATTAGAGCTCTAGACCTGCACATAGAGTGTTGGAACCTCAAAGCTTATGATCCTCGAGTTAACAATTTAATGTCGAATTAGATATCATATATTTCACTCGACAAAGGGGTTTGGATAAAGTGGGTGAAAAAGTTACGTTGACAACCTTCTTAACGGACTTACACCCCGGTGCAAGCTCCCACAAATAATTGCAGGTATACCCTCCAAGGAGCCCGAGTGAGTTTGGCCAATGTCAATTACAGGTACTGTGAATACTTGCCCCTCCATAGTCACCTCGTGTAAATACTCTAAAGAGATAGGCCACTAAGGTTACCAATTGCAAAAATGAAGCATGGGGAAGTAGTCGACAGTCCGATCCACACGCACGGGCAGGGTATCTAACCCCGAAATCTCCTTGAGAAGGTATGCACAATATTTTCTTCTCAAGTGACCCCCAATAATACGTGCAATATCTACACTAACACCAACACAACAAGGTGAGTAACTCTGACGGCCCTAATGCGATCTCATGATTGGCCCTTGTGTTAGAAGGGCTTCCCAGGACAAAATGTAGCAAGTGGATTTAAACTCTCCCTATCACAAGATACTATTGTGTGTTTTGATGCTTTAGAGAGTGTTCCTCACAACCTATTCCAAAGCGTTATCCTAGCTAATGCTGGTGTATAAAAGTTCTAGAAAATAAAAGTTTCTAGGTAGATTTTAAAATTACGTTGAATTTTAATGGTTTTTGCTTACTCAAAAAGGGAAACCGAGATGAAACTAATGAAGTTGTTGACCTTGACCCAACAAAATGCAAAGAGAGATGAGATGAAATCTTTCCGTTCAATGAACTCTAATTACACAAGGGAGAATATTTCTCTTTCCAAAATACAAAAAGTTACAAAGAAAAATTTCTTCAATCTTTGAATGATATTGATTCCAAGCAATCAAAGCTACTAAATTTTCCAATTTTCTCTTTTTCAACAAATATTTGAATGAAATTTTTTTTCTTGTAAATACTACTAATAGAAGAATAAACTTCAGTCCTTTCCTTTTCAAATCAAAACAAAGATCTAATTCAAAAACGAAAGAGTTGTTCAAGAAGATCAATTCACTCACAACACTATTTCCCAAACTAAACTCATAATGCAAGAAAAAGTGAAAAAGTAAGAAAACTTATTTGTCTAATGCAAACACAAATTGTTTTCCAATCAACAACAATCCAAAACTTGCAAAAGATCAATAACAACTTATTTAACAAGCACTCAAAAATGAAGCCTTGAGATTATACCCTTGCAATAAGAAGTCAAAGACAAAACTAATAAAACACATGAAAAAGACTTTCAATACTTGAGAAACAATCAAATTCAAGTTAAAATATGCAAACCAATCATTCACCAAGACTAAAATTTCACCCCAAATGTAATGACAAATATGGGCAAGGAGAAGAAAGTTGACTATCACTCCAAAAATTTCTACATGAATTGTTGCAGGCTACAGAAGAGAACAATGCGACGATGAAGGATCATCGCAGGCTAAAGGAAAAACATAGTGCGACGTTGTCACTCTGGTTCACACAAGTAGGGTGCGATGATGACTGAACATAAGGAAAAAATGGAAAAAAGGACCAGGGAGTCAAGATGAATGACCCAAAGACTTAGAGAATGAAATTGACCGAAAGCAGGCAAGCTAAAAGAAAAAAAGGAAGCAAACAACCAAAAGAGGACGTTCCCCAATATGGTCGCCAATTTTGTTATCGAACAAATCATTAAGTGTGGACACAAACTAATATCCCTAACTTCAATAAGAAGATAGAACAAAACATGGCAGAATACAAGTTTCTCCTTAGGTTTCATTATCATATAAACTAGTTCAGAGAGGGACAAATAACATACCATTTAAATGATGTTTGATCCTCGCTAGTGTCGTCCCTATTTCTCCATATTTGGATTTGTGGGATGGTGAACCTATTAATAAGCACAAACCAACAAAGAGAGAAAACAACGATATATATATTCCAATGAATTCTATGTATAAGATCAAAGAGTTATACAATAAAAGTAGAGACACATTTGTAGGGAAGAAATGTATTACTGCATTATATTGAATGAAAGTGGAGAATACAACCCATGCCTTGATGTTTTAAGGTCCCTTCTAATGGCCCTTTTATTCAACACACACACCTTTGCTCCAATTCTTTTGATGAAGAGAATTCACAACCTGACTTGGAGAGCTAAAGAAAAGTTATATCAAGTACAATCTACAACTGAATTCTTCATGCATAAGCTAGCCTAGCCTTTCCCATGAGAGATCCCTCTTTATATAGGGTGAAAGAGGGATGGATGGGGAGATTAGAATGATCCCACTAAATCAGAGAAGCGATTAATATCCAAACCGATTGGAGGCCACCTCTTCTTCTAGAATATTCCCTTCTAGAACTTTCGTGAATTTCACTTTTTCCTCTTGTTTGAGGATCATCGCACCCTATGCACAAGCAGCCTGCGGTGACGTTGCAGTCTAGTTTTGGTGTAGCATACGACGATAAAGCATCATTGCACCCCAATCATTGAGAAGGGTGTGACGATCTCCTTTGATATGGTTTTTAAGGAAGGAAAGATGATCCACTTTTCTCATATATAAAGTCTCATTTAGTATCTTTAGGGAACATGGAAGTGAGTTATACACATATCGTTAGTTGATCACAGGGGTGATCAAAACAATGTGTAAAACTTGGTCATATGGGTCCTTCGAAAACTATCATGGGATACATGCTAATTTCTTTAGTTGTAAATGGGTTAAGTACATGGGAATGAGACCTTGGTCACATGAGTGAAATATTTGAAGGAGGCACCCTCCTTCCATAGGGTTTGAACTTAGTGTTCATGCGAAGGTAGGCTCTAGAGGCTGGAAAGACTTAAGAATTCCAATAAATATTTCCCCGACACTATTACAGACTTTCATCTCAATAGTTCTCTATCTGCTAAATTGAGTCAATTAGACAACCATTCAAAAGCATGAGTTCACAGAGAGATAATACATATGTCTACCTTAACCATTTAACATAGAACTCAGTCATAAACATATTAATATATTCAATCACCATTTCCATGTTAACACACAGAGTATGAAATTTTTTATCAGAAAACCATATTTCGTGAAGTGACCGCTGAAAGGGGTGCATGTTTCCACCCAACCATAGGCACAACCACTCCTGACGGATTTACCGTTGGCCACCCCCGAGTGAGACCACGATGCTCTAAGAGAGACTCTTTATTCTCTCTCAATGACATTCAAGGACGAAGGTTACTCTCCTCCTCCCATGAGACCTTGGTAACGAGTTTTCTCTGTACCAAGCAAGGAGGTCTACACGAGTACTTCCACAGTCACTCATCAACCTCGTTTATTAGCTTGAAAGGAAACCCTTCCAATAACTTTGTGCACCCATAATGATATTATTTCTAAATTCTTCCTCAATCGCTATTTTTCTCTTCTCGATATTGGTCTTTCAACGCTTCTCTCTTCGCAGATTTTCTTTCTTGCTCTCCTACCTCTACCCACAAATTAACTCTTTTCTTTCCTTCCTCAACAAGGTTGTGTGGGTCTGAATCCCTAGCTCGTTTTCAGGTCTGTAAGTATTGCAGATGGGTACACTGCCCCATCTCCTCATTAACACTTGAGGATGACTCTTCAAGCTACCAATCTGACTTGGTAATTCATTTATGGGTCAGAGGACTGTTCTGGGTCTAATCCATTAATTCCAGTAAGGTACTAGTTTGGTGGGGGGTCATCTCAACCATTTCTAGTTCCCCTCACCATCTCTATCACAACATCCATGGCCTATCTTGGAAAACCCCCCTTTTAGCAGTTGTGCAACACTTATCCATTTTCTATTAAAATCAGAAGATACATACATTGAACTTTTATACAAAGGTTCATCAAATCAAACATTCACACATATCTAGTATGCCATAGTTTCTTGGCCAGTTATAGTTATATTTAAAAATTGGGGGAAACGAGGGTATTACAAATATCCTAATGTGGGTTCTCCCATACACTTCCATGTCTTATTAGGTAATACATTTACTTGAGAGCCTTAATCAAGTATGATATCTCCCATACTGAAATCCCCAATGTTGGCAATTAGCCTGAATTCCCTACTTGTTCTTCTTCGTGTATGGAGATAATTGACTGTCTTTTGTTCTAACTTCCCTTCTACTTTTGTGTTGCATCTTTCTAGCAAATTCTGTAAGACCTTAATGGATGATGGATCATTCAATAACTTAACAAAAGATTGCAGAAAAGTCTTTATGTTACTTACTTGTTCTAAAGGTTGTCCTTTACTGGTGTGATCCATTGAAGATGGCATATCATACATTGGTGGATCCTGAGTTTGTTGTGCAATTGATGTAGACTCAATGTTCTCTTTTAGAGTCTCCTGTCTGGCCTCCTTAAATGTTTCCTTTTCTTTCCATGTGTCAAAATGCTTATGTGGATCAATATTCTTCTTTACCCATTGGTGTTGAGTTGGGTCTTGTTTTGTTGCATAAAATCATGTCCTGGCTCCTCCTCGAGTGACTATGTTGATGTTCTTCCCATCATCCCCAACTTCTACAGAAATCCACTGGACATTCTGATTGTTCTAGTTCCCTTTTTCCTATATTTTTCCCAATAATGTTGGGCAATCTTTTGTGTCATGGTCTGCTACGTGAAAATACATGCATGTCACAGGTGGAAGTGGACAGCCTCTTTCATATTGTCCTAGTTGTTGGAATTTGTGTCTGACTACGAGCCCTCTACCTCATCCAAATCCTCCTCTGCCTTGGCCTCCACCTCTATCTCCTCGTGGTGCATTGTATTGGGGTACCTGATTATATTGTGCAGGATTATAATGTGGCTATGAATTGTTGTACTGTGGTTGCACGAGGTTGATATGTGTTTGTATATTGTTTAATTGTGGTGCATATTGCCCTATCATCATATCTAATTGCACCATGTAGGTGTCTGAATTTATTTCTCTCATAAATCCCAACGTTCTACAGTCCTTATTGTCATGACCCACTGATTTGAAAAAGTTGCAGTAAGAGATTTTTTGTACTGTATTATACTTCTGCATCATTGGAAAATGATATGGATCATTCCCATGTGTCTTACAAATCTCGCACCATGGTCCTCTTGTTGGCAAGGGGTTTGGCACCCTTGCTTCCAAGTATTGCGCAAAAGTTGGACATTCATTCTTATGATGTCTTTTTGTCTTGCATAATGTACACCAAACAACTTCTCTCTTCTCTTTCCCCTTATTCTGGTTCAACTTAAATGTGAGATTCTTTATATCCTCTTTTATCTCTTCTATTGTTGGATCTCTCTGTTGATACTGGTTTTCATCCAACTACAGGGCTGCTTGCAGGGCCTCTGCCTGAGTTTGGAACTTTTGTTGTCTCAAAGGATACTGCAAGTGTGGTAATAGTGAGTTCAAAAATAACTTCATATGTTTCATTTCACTAATAGAATACTTCAACTTACCTTTTAGATGTTTGAAAATTTGATCAATCTCCCAGACAAACTCACCTGGTTTCTTCCCAATTTCAATCATTTCATTCATGTACTAGTCTTTTGAGCTTGGCTTTTGAAATTCATTTACAGATAGCTTCTTCACCTCTGTGAAAGTCTTAGGTTCTCTTTGTGGACTGTTTACATCAAATCTCATGTACCAGTCCAACAAGTGGTGTCTGAGTGTTATAGATAATTGAACAACTTTTGTATCCTCATCTGTGATCTTCTTTTCTTCCCAGATATTTTCACAGATAAATAGATGTTTTTCAGGGTCCTCAAATGCCTCACCCTAAAACTCTGGTAATCTGATAGTGGAATCTAGTCCTGCTATTTTGAATTATGTTGAACTACTGCCTCTGTGCGATGTAGATAATTGACTATTACTGTTGGCGTCATAAGTCACTCCTGGATTGCAGTAGAAGCAGAGCCTGACACCCATCAGTTTATGTCACGATTTGTTAAAAGGGGGTGATCGAATGGAAGTAAACTCAGAACAATATCGCTCACTCAGAAAATTGGGTTGGAACAACAAGGACATGTGAGATATTGATTCAACTTGAACCAGTAAGTTTGCATAGTGGTGAGTAAGTGAAAGAAAAGAAAGGGGAAAAGTATCAGATATGAGATCCTCTCAGACTAGAGAAACTTCGAAGTAAACCTCAAATGTTACGGAACTAATACAATCAAACATGCATTATATAGTTACAACAACACTCGACTGGATCATCCATAACCGAGCTTTCAGATTCAGAGGAACAAGGAAAGGAAGAGGTTGGTCGCCATTAAATAAGAAATCTCAAAATATCATTATATAACCAGAGAACTAGAGGCTTTGTTAAAGCTTTACAGTCTGCAGCTTAGCTCTACCATCCCCCCTTACAGAATGGAAAAATTGCCTACATATACTCAAAGCCAATCACAGTAGAAAAATCGAGGCTTAACATTAAAAACATTACGTCTACATGTTCATTAGCAGACTGCACCTGCAGTCTCTAGACAGTCGTGTGCTTAAACCAAATGCAATCGAAATCCTGGCACCTGCAGAAGAATTGACCTATCTCAGGTCCCTTTATGGGCTTTCCATTTATGGTGGATACGATGTCTAACCACCACCAACCACCTCAATAACTACTTCCTTGGGATGGAGGACAGCCTCGGTCAACTCTGCACTTGGACAACATGGCAACCTTTCTTTGATTGTTGCTCCTTGATCAATGGTCCATATTCTTTTGAGCATTCTCCCATTGGGAGATCTGGCCTCTTTTCTTTCGAAATCCCCGACACTAGATCCGCGAAAGGCTCAAGAAATGCCCCATGTCCCCTGTACTCGGACGACCCTAGATATTATTTGGAGGATAGGTGCTTTGACAGTCTCCTGTGCTCGTTGAATGTGACTGGGTGCCATGACTACAGGCCCAAGCCGGAGGGCTTTTGTATTTCACATTTCGGTGATTTCTAATGAAAGAAAGAGCGACCCTCTGTTCTCTCAAAGTCTCGGTAGCCAAAATGTCGAGACGGGCACTGTCTCCAAAGGTGCTTTTCATATTTTCAGGATTCGATGATTCCATATGCAAGGGAAAGAGTCATCCCTTATATTTCGAAACCCCTCTAGTTGAAGTACCGACCAGAGCCAATCGGGCATGACGTGTCCCTGATATAGACAGCCCAGATGAATATTAAATGTGGGACTACTTCTGGCCTGGGCCCTTTCGGCGTTTCAGGTTTCGATGATTCCTGATGCAGTGGAGGAGTGATCCTTTGTTCTACCAAAGTCCTGGTAGTTGAAATCACAACCAAGGGGTGATCATGCACCACGTGTTCCTCCTTGATAATACGGCCCTGATCATTTCGGCAATACTGAGAATTATCTCCTGCACTATACTTGGTGCAAATCCATTGACTGTAACCACCCGGCGACCAACGATCTGCTCCATCGATCGATCCTCACCGTTGAACACTGGATCACCCGTCTGCTAACATTTTAAGCTCGAAATGGAGATTTTATGCACTGCACATTGCGCTCACAGTAGTTTCCTTGGACAAAATGCATTTGTTGGGATTTTAAGCCCCACTTCTTCACAGTTCATTCCATGGGCTCGAAAGGAGAGAAAACACCCCCCTTTCTTACAAGAATTAATGCTAACTTTAGGCTCCATGGGGGATAGAGTCATCCCTGTGATGCTCTAAGAACTCATTTGTAGCATCAGTGCCTTGTTTTTGGGCTATGGAGTCATTTATTAAACCGAAGACAAACATAAAACAATATTTACACAAACAGAGGAGTCGTTTATGGCTCAAAAAACATTTCTTTAGGAAATGCCCATTTACTGGGCCATTAAAAACTTCTTTTCCCTCCAAATCCTGTAACCTGTAAGTGTTATTCGAGAATACTTCAGAGATTTTGAAGGGCCTGATCCAGAGGGCATCAAAATTGCTATGTTTTCCTCTATCCTGCCTGGGTGCATCCCATTTAAGCACCAAATTTCCCAGCTCTAATTCCTTTTTCCTGACCTTCCTATCAAAGGCCTACTTGATCTTCTATTGATGAATGTAAGCTTTGTCCATTACCTACTCCTTGATCTTTTTCACTTCCACCACTTGATGAATTCAGTTGAGTGGGAAAAACAACCTCCATCCCAT
>SNQJ01S0045217.1:39218-64285 GCA_010110895.2 Picea sitchensis | reverse complement strand
TCCTTTATTTATTAGGCCTTGTTAACTAATTATGTTCTTTATTACATAGAAACCATATCCTGCTAAGTAATTACCCATGGAGAGGGTTAGGATCGAATCCTAACATGCTAATTCATGTTCTCTTTGTCTAAGCATGGAAACAAATGGTTGGAAGAGGAGATCCATTTCTAGATGGTTGTAATAAATTATTGATCATTCCAGGAGGGAATGGATGCATGAGTGCATGATATTGATGGCACTTTGGAAAGAATTGTCCACAATTGAGAATCCTTGGAGTTTCTAGGAGGTCGATTTCCTTACTAGTACCACTGGATCCCTAGAGAGAAATGGAATAGCCTGAAGGACTGCATGGCATAGAAAGGTGTCTATTTATTTGGGTTTTGCAGGCTGAAGGGGAAAGGGAGTTGGAAATTAGGATTTGTTGTGTGGCTGGGAAAACCTGAGAGCTAGTTAGCCAATTGTTGTGTGTTTTAGATTTGTTCTAGGACCCATCCTTATGGATTCATAGCCCTAGCTTGGGTATGACCTATTGTTGAGAGTAAATAGTTTCTATGGTTGGGAGAAACGTCTTTAGTCTACAGCCAATTGGTGAATGTTTACTTGCGAATATAAGTTATCTTTGTGTTTTATGCATAATGTATATTTCGTTGTGTATTTAATTATCTCTAAGATGTATTTATGTGTGCATGCTTGTTGGTTATTTGTTGTGCATGGAACAATGTTTATTTCTTTTATGTTGTAGCATGGATCTTGATTAATGCATGTGATTATTTCATGCTTATTTTTGAATTAATTATTATCAGAATTCAAAATCAGTTTTGAAGTGAGTTTTTGAGGTAGTGTGGCCAGCCTATGTGTGGCTGGGTATGTTACAAGATCCTAGTGATATTGAAATGTTGAGGGATATTTGCAAACTTAGTCTTGATGAGCCTTTGAGAAATAATTTGGGAATTGTAGGGGGTAACTGCTAATGGACCAAAAGAAGTGGTGGTGTGTATGGAAGAGTTAGGAAAGGACTGAAAGGTCAGTAAAAATAGAGTACAATTCAAGGATATTATCAACTTCCTTGTTCAAAGCCTTCAATTGGATAAGACAAGAAATTAGAAAATTTCATGCTCAAGATTATTCCAAGTTGGTTAATGAGAATATTAAAGATAATTGTTTTCCTACACAAAGGGATTGGAATTGTAATAGTGAAGGAGCTTATGGAAAAATTCAATATAGACATTATAATCTACATCATAAGTACCATACATGTACTCATCACTATGAGTTACTAAACATACTCAACATATCCATATTGTCTCATCATACTCATACTCATTATCTCTCACCATACTCATACCCATACACATCATGTTTCATCATACTCATCATAGCCATTAGGTCTAGCTCATGTGGCTTATCATGACCAAGAATGGGATGTTCTTAATACACTATAAATGCATTCATTTGGCTTATTCATTATCTTGTGGTTCCAATTTATTGTGTGGCCTCTTAATGAGATAGAGTTAAAGGAGTTTTCTTTATGACATCTGATGGATGTTCTCAAGAACACATAATTACCTACCTAATCTTTTCAAGGGTAAGATAGAAGACTGGATTATCCTCAAACACTACTTTTCTAGGCAGTTCCATAGAATTTGGTTGTATTTGTAAATTTCAACCTTGTACAATTATTTACTGCAAACATATTCTCAATAAAAATAGAAAATATATAATGGCACAAATACATGCATTACAGAGATTTTACCTTGGAAACCAAAACTCAAAAAACCAACAACCTATTTAGAGAAACACCTCCAATCTTCTATTCATCATATCTCCATTGTTTACAATACAATACAATATATAGGATCCCATGAAATACAAAACCCCTAATTCATTAACTTGGATTAGTCAAAAGCCTTAATTCCTTAACCAGAATTAGAAAACCATCGGCAAAAAGCATGTGTCGAAAAACCACCAAACAATGGATGCAACCCCCTCACACACCCAGTGCAACGTAGATATTGGATCTAGTCATACAAAAAATATAACACATACCCAACATTACCCCACTTGTTGTTTTCTTTGCATACAGGGGGTTATAGGGATACATAGTCAACAACCCAGGGTAGCTATATCCTCTACACCAAGAGAACTTCTCAGTTCAAATATTTTGTTAATGAAACTACAACATTATTCAAAGTGTCCACCTTCATCAATAACACTTTATTTTCTTTAGCCATGTCTCTAACAAAGTGATATTTAACATCAATGTGATTTGTCTTCAAATATAATTCAGGTTCTTCACTAGGAATATTACACTATGGCTATCACAATCTATTCTTATAGCTCATTGTACCAACCCAATACCTGAATACAATCTCTGTAACCATATTTCTTCCTTGCTTGCATGAGTGGCTGCATTGTATTCAGCCTTTGTAGTTGAGAGTGACACTATAGACTATCTTTTGCTCATCCAACTGATTTCTCCTCCAAAAATGTTAAACACATACCCACTTTTAGATCTTTTGCGATCTAGATCTCTAGCCTAGTCTCCATAAACAAACTCATGTATTTTCAACACTCGGTCCAATCCCAGTCTTCCTTGGTAGCACATTACATAACTATTAGTGCCACATAAATACCTAAAAACCCTATTTATTGTTGTTCAATTCTCCTTACCTGATTTTGACATATACCTTCTCAAAGCTCCCACTGCATGTGCAATGTTCAGTCTATTTCATACCATTGCATACATCAAACTGTCAATTGCATTCGAATATGGAACACAGTACATGTTCTCTTCCTCTTTTTGTGTCTTGGGACACTGATATGTTTTGGGTATGTGTTATATTATTTACACGAGTAGTAGTGTTATATTTTGGATGACATATTTCCAGGACCACATGATATTAGGTGGTTTTTCGGCACCTGGTTTTTTGCCGATGGTTTTCTATTTCCGGTTAAGGAATTAGGGTTTTGGACTAATCCAAGTCATTGGGTTAGGGTTTTGGATGTCGTTGGCTCCTATATGTATATTGTATTGTAAACAATGTAACAGAATGTATGAATATAATATATGTTGGTTTTCCCAGTTTGGGTTTCCAGGTGAAAAATCTCTGTGTAATGTTTGTATTTGCCATTGTATCTTTTATGTTCCTTTCTGAATATCAGTTTGCACGTAATGTTTGTATTTGCCATTGTATCTTTTATGTTCCTTTCTGAATATCAAATACAGTAGATATTGTACAGGTTTAGAATTTACATTTGGTATCATATCTTTATTGGTTTCAGGGGGACTTTGTCATTAAGGGTTTGCCCCAGACCTGATAAGCCTTGTTGTATGCTGGGAGATCCTCATGTATTGTTTCTTCTGAAAAGAAAATGCCAAATTCAAGATGGAGATCGAGAAGTTTAATAAAATGTTTGCAGCCGGAAGCTCGGCGATGGAAGCATCTTTGGTGGACAGACCGCTGATCACTGTAGATCCATGTACTGCACCTACAGGAATTTCTGTAGATGACTAGAAAAAGACGGATCGAAGGACAAAGAGCACAATTCGACTGCGTCTCTCCGATTTAGTATTATTGAATGTGTCAGAGGAAGCTACAAACAAAGATTTATGGAAAAAAGTTGGGAAGTTGTATCACTAAGTCCCCGTAAATAAACTATTCCCCGGTGAAAGAAGTTGCATAACCTGAGGATGAGAGATGGAGACTGATGGCGTAGCATTTGAACGCTTTCAATACTGCGGTAAGTCAGTTAGTATTTGCTGATATTAAAATTTTAGATGAAGATAAATGTATCAGCTTTTTTGTGTTCTTTACCAGACACGTGGGATAGTCCGGGTTGTGCCTATATAGTAATACAATCCCTTTGAAGTTTGAAGAAGTGGTTCTCGGCCCTTGTTGTTGAGGAGATGAGACGAAAGAATATGGAAGGACATAGCACGATGCATTATTTGCAAGAGGATCGCCTAGGAAATAAATAAATCTAATTTTTCAAGTGGGATGATCAAGTCTAAGGGTAGATCTAAACTTTCCCTTGGAAAGTTTGAAGGGTATGTTGGAGGTGCGGAAAATAAGGGCAATCTATAAGAAGCAATGTAGATCCAAAGGAGAAAAGAAGATCCTAAGAATCTTCTTTCCAAGAAAGACCTCAAGGGAAGAAGGAGGGGATGTGGTACTTGGCTCCCCCAAGCACACATGCGATCATGAGGCATGGTTGATTGATTCCGCGCATCCTTTCATATGACTCTTACGGGGAGTGGTTCCCGGCCGAATATGAAAAGTATGATGGAGGTAATGTTTTGGTACGATTCGCCAACCAGAATCATAGGAAAAGGAAGGTCAAGTTGAGACTCCATAGATGGAAGGATTAGAACACTACCCGGTGTTCTACACATCCTGTGTATGGGCTGTAAATTTGATTGTAAGCAAATGTTACGCCGGGTAAAAAATTTTGAAAAGGGAACTTGCAGGATGGTTCAAGAGCAATGGTGTTGATGAGGGGAGTTCGTTTGGAACTCTGTATAAGATGCCAGGAAGCACCTGCCAGTGATGGTGTAATAGCTCCATTGTTCCCTGACACAGTTGAAGAAGAAAGAACTCAAGGGCCAACTGGAGAAAAGGTTGCGCTGTGGCATCAAAGACCTGGGGCATATTGGAGAGAAGGTCTTCGACTACTACACAGTAAAGGTAATATTGAAGGTATGTCTAATTTCAACTGGATTTTGATTTCTCGCGGAACATTGTTTATATGGAAGCGTAATCGGTAAGATTCCTCCCCGGTGCAACAAGGGCGTATGAATTTTATAGCTAACTAATAAAGATGCTCGGACCGGTGGTCGGTCCCATCATTGGGAAAAATCTATATACTATGTCTCACGAGGATGAATTCTTGAGGAAAACTTGGATGTATTTCCTCGGGGAAGAAATCTGAAGTCTTTGACAGATTTAAAGAGTTTAAGGCTCCGTTTGAGAATCAAACAGAGAAACCAATTAAGGTGTTGAGGATAGATAATGGCGTAGAGTTGGCGCGGAGGAATTTGAATAATTCTCCGTAAGAAGTGCGGGTATGTAGTAGCAATGTAGAATACTACTCCATACACTTCTTAGCAGAATGGATTTGCAGAACGGATGAACAGGACGCTGATGGAAAAGCAAGGCATGCCTCGGTGCTCTGGATAAGGCAAGAATTCGGGCGAGGTAGTGGGTACCGCATGTTATCTAGTAAATATATCACTCTCATCAGCATTGGGTGATAAGACTCTACAAGAGGTATGGACCTGTAAGGAACCTTCTCTCACACATCTTACATTTGGTCATGATGCATATGTTCATGTTCCAAAGGAAAATAGAGTAAGATGGATACTATAATGAAAAATGTATCTTTATTGATATAAAGATGGTCTCAGTTATTATGTTTTGGAACCCGAAACTAAGAAGGTAGTGGCAGTCAGGAGATGTGACATTTAGAGAAATGAAGGATGTTATAAAAAAGTCCCACTATGCAAGGAAGAACCGTAGAAGATAGAGTTTGATTTAAAGGATGATGAAGCACTCTACAGAAGAACATGAACAAAAAGAAGATCCCTATACTCCGGGAAGTATTGAGGAGATCGGATCGAGAAAGAAGGCTACCAAAGGTATAGTCCATCCTCATTTTCATTCAAATTTTGTTTTGTCTATTAATGATCAGAATCCTAGAACTGTCAGGGAGGAGGCGCGATTCAGAGGATGGAAATCTCGGAAAAGGGCCATGGAAGAAGAAATGGCATCTTTTGGATAAGAATGAGGCTTGGGATCTAGTGGAGTTGCCAATCGGAAGAAATCCCATTGGCAGTAAATGGTTATTTAAAAAGAAGTTGAATGCGTAAGGAAAAGTGGGAGAAATACAAAGCTCGCATTAGCAAAGGGTTATTCCTGTGTTGAGGGAATTGATTTTGGTGAGATTTTTCTCCCGCTACAAGTTAACCTCTATAAGACTTCCGCGTCCATATCGCTACATTTGGATTTTGAAATAGAATGTGATGTGGATGTGAATACAACATTCTTGCATGGGGATCCGGAAGAAGAAATTCTTAAGGAAGCAACCGTAAGGTTATTAAAGGAAAGAAGGAGTTGGTATGCCGAAAAGTCCCCATGGTTTTAAACAACACCATGATGTGGTATCGTAATTTGATACTTATATGTCGGACTGGCTCTCACAAAGAAGCAAAAGAGGATCAATGTGGTGTATTCTAAATTAATTGGTGATCATTTGATTTTATCTGGTCTGTATGTGGATGACATGTTGTTGCATAGGAAACAACAAGGAGATTATCCAAGATGTGAAAACTCGCTGGTCTCTAAATTTAAGCATGAAGGATCTTGATGCTTCCAAATTTCATTTTGGGCATGGAAATTAAAAAGAGACTCTAAAAGGAGGGTTCCTCTGGTTAGATCGGAGAAAATATGTTGAGACGTTATTGCATAGGTTTAATATGCGGGAATGTAAAACGGTCAAGGTTACTATTCATGTTGGTGTAAATTTATATATGGATCAAAGGTCCCGCTATCAATACGAAGAAGAGGAGGACATGTCTCCATGTTCCATAATGAAATTGGAAGTTTGATGTATGCAATGGTCCAGACATTGCACATGTAGTGGAAATTTTGAGAAAATATATATCACGACTGAGCAAGGAAAACTAAACAATTGTAAAGATGGCCTTTAGGTATTTGTTTGGCATTGAATATTATGAAATTTTCTACCAAGAAAGACCTAGACTAGACATAGTGTTATATGTACATGGATTTATTGACACCAACTAGGATGGAGATATGGATCGTAGGAGATCCACAAGCTGGTATGTGTTTAACTCGCTTGAGGAGCAATAAGTTGGATGAGCAAAAGACAAGTTGTAGTGGTGCACTTTCAACTACTAATCCTAATACATGGCACCACTCATGCAAGTAAGGAAGCAGATGGTTACAAAGATTGTGTTCCTGTATTGGGTTGGTACAAAAAGTCAGTAAGGATAGAGGTGACAGTCAGAGTGCAATTTCTTGGTAAAGAACCTCGCTTATCATTCAAAGACAAAGCACATTGATGTTCAATATCACTTTGTAAGAGACACATGATTGAAGAAAATAAAGTATCATTGATGAAGGTGATTGAAGAATGTTGCATTCATTAACAAAATATGTGACAAAATATGTGATCACTGAGAAGTTTTCTTGGTGTAGAGGATCCATACATACAGTTCTCGATTGTTGACTATGTAACTTCTCAGACTCGGTGCAAAGAAAACAACAAGTGGGAGAATGTTGGGTACAGGTATATCTTTCATCTAGTAGTAGTGTTATATTTGGGATCTATTATATTCGGCCGGACTACATATTCGCGGATCTACATATTCTGGATCTATTATACACGGGATGACATATTTCCTGAGACCACGTTGATATTAGGGTGGTTTTCGCACCCCGGTTTTTCCGATGATTTTCTATTCCTCGTTAAGGAATTAGGGTTTTGACCAATCCGTGTCATTGATTGGTTTCGGATGCCACTGATCCTATATGTATATTGTATTGAAACAATGTAACACAAATGTATGAATATAATATATATACTGGTTTTCCTAAGCTTGGGTTTCTAGGTGAAAAATCTCCGTGTAATGTTTGTATTTACATTGTATCTTTTCTTCTGCTCCTTTCTAATACCGCTTGGTGAGATATTGTACAAGGTTAGAATTTTACAATATGAATATAACTTTTACACCCATTGTGAATAGGAACCTTGATCGTTTACATTCTTGCATATTAAACCTATGTAATATTGTTTCAATATATTTCCTTTTATTTAACTAAAGTTTCATTTTTTCCCCGACTTTTAATTTCCATGCCCAAAATTAAATTTCATAAAGCATTAAAAGATCCTTCACGTAGGTAAATTCTAGGAGGGACAACTCCATTTTTCACATCCTCGATAATTTCCTTTGTTGTTTCCTATCAGCAAAATATCAACATACAAGACCAAATAAATGAGATGATCACCGATTAATTTGAAATACACACAATGGTATGCTTTTCTCCTTGTTAAGCCAAGTCCCAACATACAAGTATCGAATATTTTTACACCACATCCTTGGTGATTGCTTTAACACATACAGGGACTTGTTAAACCTGTATACTAGTTGTTTCTTTCCCTTCACAACAAAACCTTATGGTTTCTTCATGTACATTTCTTATTCTATATCCCCATGTAGGAATTTTATCTTCACATCCATCTATTCTATTTCAAAACCAAACATAGCAGAAATAGACAAAATAAATGTAATAGAATTTAACTTGGTAGCAAGAGAAAATATTTCACCAAATTCAATTCCCTCTACCTGGGAATAACCCTTTGCTACTAATCGAGATTTGTATTTCTCCACTTTTCCTTTTGCATTCAACTTCTTCTCAAATACCCATTTGCTTCCAATGGAATTATACCAGTCGAAAAATCCACTAGATCCTAAGCCTCATTCTTGTCCAAGGATGCCATTTCTTCAATCATGGCCTTTTTCTAGAGTTTTCCATCCTCTGAATCCACTGCCTCCCTAATAGTTCTAGGATCATCATCAGTAATAGACAAGAAAAATTTGAATGGAAATTAGGTGGACTATACATTTCCAGATTCCTTCTTTTCTGAACTGATCTCCTTAATATTGGAGTATGAGGATATTCTTCTTATTATTATTGTTATTCTATAGATTTTGATTCATCGTCCTTTAACTCAAACTCTATTTTCTCTAGTTCTTCCTTCCTTGGTAATACTTCCCATTTGGAAATATATTTGATTTCTATAAATTACAAATCTTGGCTATACACTACCTTATTATTTTATGGGTTCCAAATCTTATATCCTTTCATACCATATTTATACCCAATAAAGATACACTTTTCAACCTTTTTATCTAGCTTACTCATGTTTTCCTTTTGAACGTGAACATAGGAATCACAGCCAAATACCATGAGATGTGTGAGAGAGTGTTTCTTACCAATCCATACCTTGTGTGGATCCTTTTCATCCAGTGATGATGATGGTGATCGATTGACTAGGTAACATGGAGTAGCCATTTCCTTTGCCCAAAATTCTTGTCCTAACCTGGCACGATTGAGCATGCACCTTGATTTTTCCATCAACGTCTTGTTCATCCTTTCTACAACTCCACTATGTTGATGTGTATATGGATTAGTCTTATTCCTTTCTATACCACACTTCTTACATGTTTCTTATAATTCATTTCTCCATAACTCTCTACCATTATCTTTCCTCAACACCTTAATTATTTTCTTTGTTTGATTCTCCATGAGAGCCTTAAAATATTTAAACATGTCAAAGACTTTATATTTCTTCCTGAGGAATTATATCCAAGTATTACTTAATAATTCATCTATAAATGAGACACAGTACATAGATTTTCCCAATGATGGAACCGAAATAGGTCCAAACACATCACTGTGCACCAAATGTGAAATTACATCTTCCCTCGTTGCGCCAAAGGGGAATGTTACCCAATTCTGTTTCCCATATTCACAATGTTCACAAAAATCAAATTCCAACGTGCATTTAGACATACCTTCAATCATACCTTTATTGTCTATTATTCAAAATCCCTTCTCTCTTATATGCCCTAGTCTTTGATGCCACAACATAGCCTTTTCTCTAGATACTATAGGAGGTTTTTCTTCTTCATCTCCAATATCATGAACAATGGAACTAGTACACCCATCACTAATAGTGCTTCCATGTAGCTTATACAGATTTCCAAAACCAAAATCCCTTTAGCAACACCATTTATCCTCGAACCATCCTACATGTTTATTTGTCAAACATTGTTTTGACCCCTGCATCATCTATTTTTCTTATAGAAATAAACATTTTGGCCAAACCTAGGTTGTGCAAAACATCAGGGAGTTTTCTAATCCTTCCATCCATGAGCTTCAACTTGACTTTTCCTCATCCTATGATTTTGGTTGTCACATCATCATTTCCATCATACCTTTTATAATCATAAAACCACTCCTTGTGAGGATTCATATGAAAGGATGCACCTAAGTCAACCTTCCATGCCTCATTATCTACATGTGTTGTTAAATAATCCAAGCACACATCCCCTCCTTTCATGGAGGTTTTTGTTTCTTTAGAAGGATCATTTTCAATTACCTTCTGTGTCTCAACACTTTTGGATATATGATGCTTCTTGAAGTTGCCTTCTTTTCCACATATCCACAATAAATTTACAAACATTTTGGGGAATTTATATCTTCCCTTATATTCTATCTCTCCCACTTTAGGAATTAGATATATTTCTTTCCTAGGAGTGTCCTCTTGAAAATAATATATATGTGCTCTGAATTTCCATATTTTTCCGCCTCATCTCCTATGACAAAAAGGATGAGACCACATCATCAAAATTTAAAGTAGTTGAATTTCTACATATGTCCACAACCAGACTATCCCGCAAGTTTGGTAAAGAGAACAACAAGCTAATACACTTGTCTTCATAAAAAATATTAATATCAATAGATAATTATTGACTTACCACAGTATTGAATGCATTCAAATGCTCTGTCATCGAGTCTCCATATTTCATCCTTGGGTTATACATCTTCTTCCATAGGAATAGTTTCTTTACTAGGGATTTAGACTGATACAAATTCCCCAACTTATCCCATAATTCCTTGGTTGTAACTTCCCCTAACACATTTAGTAATATTGAATCTGAGAGACACAATTAGATTTTTATCTTCGCCTTCCGATCCAACTTTTTCCAGCCTTCTTTTGACATTCTTGTAGGTGTAGCACTTGAATCCACCACGAACCATTAATCTTTGTCTACCAATAGATCTTCCATATTTATCTTCCATGACTCCAAACTTTTGCCATTAAATTTCTCGATATTTATTTTCGAACTGCTCTCCATTTCTTTTCACCTGAAGAATCAACATCGTAGATCTTCCACTGTAACAAGTCTTATCACATACTCAAGCCAAACCATTAGCCACAAAGGCATCCCCCTAAAGCCAAACATATATTTGATGCAATGTAGATTTTAACCTTGTACAATTATTTACTACAAATATATTCTCAATAAAAACAAAAAAGATACAATGGCACACACACATTACACAGAGATTTTAACCTAAAAACCTAAACCAGGAAAACCAACAACCTATTTAGACTCGCACCTCTAATATTCTATTCATCATATCTCCATTGTTTACAATACAATACAATATATAGGATTCTGCAACATCCAAAATATTGTATTGTATTGTAAACCATGGATATGTTATGAATATCATATTAGAGGTTAGGCTCTAAATAGGTTGTTGGTTTTCTCGATTTGGGTTTCCAGGGTAAAATATTTGTGTAATGTGTTTTTGTGCCATTGTATATTTTCTATTTTTATTGAGAATATATTTGTAATAAATAATTATACAAGGTCAAAATATACATTTGACCTTTATTAGAAAAAAAATATGAATACCTTAACTGAAATTAGAAAACCATTGGCAAAAACCATGTGCCAAAAAACCGCCAAAAAATGAACACAAAAAACACCATAAAAAACATTTCATGGGCTCTGACCCCAATCTCTTGTGTAGGGGGGTGGAACTGCAAACCCCCCGAACGGGGGGCTTCGCCCCCTTGTGATCCTCAGAGTAGGGGCAGGGGACTAGTTCCCTCCACGTACCCAATGCAATGCAAAGATTGGATCTAGTTGTGCAAAGAATATAACACATACCCAATAGTATTTATGCTCCCTCCATGTGCCAATTTTAGTGTGTCTCTCAACTATGGCTCATGGATGTTGATTGTGGCATGAAATATTTATTCTCTCGAAACTTTCTTTGGTCAAGTATGTGTAGAGCATAAATTTATCTCAAGTATCACATAAAATATTTATTTTGTTTTAAAAAAATGTAACATCGGCTATCTAACATTTTTAAAATCCTAATCATCATCTATTTGACGTATTTAACATTGATTAGACGTCAAAACCATAGCACCAATGCTAGTTTAATGTTGGTTACAAGTTGTAACAATAGCACAAACTTCAATTCAATGTCATTTTTCTTACACTGACGTCAGCATCACATCGGTTAAGAGATGTTACATTATTTTAAATTGTTAATCAAAATGGTTTTTCTAGGTTCATAGACATAGGTTTGACATTGATTATCTATCAATTTAATGTCAAGAAATCAATAAAAAATCTTTGTTTTTTCACCTTTCGATGTACTTTCACGTATTTGACACACATGCCATCAATAATTTCACATTACTGACTTGAAATTTAACCAACATGTAGCATATTGTTATCTAGCATTTTAAATGTTGAATTAACGTCTGATTTTGACCCCAAATGAAGTCGTGAAATTTATCTTTATGCATTCATAAAAGGATTTAATTGGATCATGCAAATTTGTGATGGTTGTAAGCTATATTTTCCATTCATCACTTCCTTGGTGTAGATTTTAACATTGTACAATTAATTATTTCTAGCATACTCTTAATAAAAAATAGGAAAGATACAATGGCACACACACACACATTACACTTAGATTTTTAGCTTGGAAACCCAAATCGGGAAAACCAACAACCTGTTTAGATCCGCATCTCTAATATTCTTTATTCATCATCATCCTTCTCCATTATTTTCAATACAATATATAGAGGATCCTGTGACATCCAAAACCCCTAATCCATTGACTCGTATTATTCAACAACCCTAATTCCTTAACTGGAATTAGAAAACCACGTGTCGAAAAACCAACAAAAAAGGATGCAAAAAACCACCAATTTTTTTAGAGGCTTTTCCCCTGAAACCCCCTTGCTTCCATATAAATGTACAATACATGGGATCAATTTTGATAATAATATAACACATACCCAACATTCTCCCACTTGTAGTTTTCTTTGCATATATGGGGTCACATGATTACATAGTCATCAATCCAGGGCCCATAGATCCTTTACACCAAGAGAACTTCTCAGTGATCGCATATTTTGTTAATGAATCTAAAACATTCTCCAAATTATCCACCTTCATTAGCAATTCCTTCTTTTCTTCAACCGTGCCTCTCACAAAGTGATAATGAAAATCAATATGCTTTGTCTTTGAATGATAAGTTGGGTTCTAGCCAGGAATATTGCACTTTAACTATCACAATATATCCTTATAGCTTGTTGTACCAACCCAATACCTGAACACAATATTTGTAACCATACTTCCTCCTTTCTTGCAAGAGTGGCTACCATGTATTCAACTTATGTAGTTGAAAGTGCCACTATAGACTGTATTTTTCTCATCCAATGGATTGCTCCTCCAAACAGGTTAAACACATACATGCTTGTAGACCTTTTGGGATCCATATCTCCAGGCCAGTATTCATCGACAAAGCTATGTATATCCAACACTTTGTCCAATCTCAGTCTTCCTTGGTAGCACAATCCATAACAGCTAGTAGTGCCACGCAAATACTTGAAAACACTATTTACTGATGTCCAATACTCCTTCCCTGGTTTTGACATATACCTACTCAAAAATCCCACTACATGTGCAATGTCTAGTCTAGTGCATACCATTGCATACATCAAACTTCCAATTGCACTGGCATATGGAAAACGGGATGTAAAATCCCAATTATAATCCCCATATTAAATATTTTTTATGTAGATATAATATGTGGCTATGGCCAAAGTGATGTATATGTGAAATTTATTTTTGAATTTTAATAATAAAATATGATGTCAGTTGCTAAGGGGATATGGATATATATGGGGGATGAATTAATCCAAAAGAGATGGGATATGTTCCAGAGAGAACTTTATAAATGAATGGGATTCCTGAGGGACTGAGATCAATAAAGGGGTACATTCCTTAGGATGGGCAGGTCAAGAGGAAGAGAGCTAGTGGAAATCGAGATAGTTGTAGGATAATACCAGCGAGTTGTGAGTTTTATGAGCTGTGAATGGACAATGAGATACCACCCTCTTTTGTGAATTTCTATCCCCATCTCAGGGGTAAAGTTTTATTGATATCTAGAACAACAATTCTATTGGTGGGTGGAACATCTTCCCCAAGCAGATGGTTGCACATCTATTTTGAAAGATAAGTGTTTTATCTTGTTGTTTGTTATATTGTGATTCTACTTGTTGTTCATTAAATATGTAATTGAGAATGATTGATATGATATTGTAATGATCTATTTACTGCATTCATATGTGATTTTAACATGTTATCGATGCATATAATTTATGGTATAGTTAAGTGTGTATGTAAATCATAGTTGGAAGATACAGGAAATTAATTAGATAGCTATAAAATTTTAGTTTTTATGAGTATTATGCACCGTAATGTTCCTCAGTTGGGTTGGGGGACATTACATTATGGTATCAAGACCTCTTGTTCAAACATCGGTCTTGTATGGGCCAAGAACGATGTGAATTAGGAAATTTCACTATTGCATACTTCGGTCTATGTAGATTTGGGAAAAATAGAGAATTGGAGTGAAATCCTCAAATTTATTAATGAATTTTGAGTTTGAATGTCTCAAGGAAATCGAAGAGATGATCTGGGGCATGAATCTATAGGTTACATGGTTGAATTCAACTAAAAATAGTTGAATTTCATGTTTTAATGGTCGTTGTAGTTTTTTATAGATTTCAGTGAATCGACGACTGGGATCATATTTTATCTTGATATCAACGAATCAGATTCACTTTAATAAATTTAAATATGCATAAGGTTTCGATTGTTTGAAAGGTTGAGTAGATCAACAGTCAATATTCTTTTTCGATGGTTGAGAAGTTGAAGCAAATCGATGTTCTAGATTCATTTCAGTTGTTGGAAGTTTGGATGCGATCGACGGTGAAGATCATCTTGGCTTGGAGATTGACGATCCAAATTCATCGAGGATTTGGTCAAAATTTCTAAGTGTTGGAAATTTAACAAGAGAAATGTTCGATAGCTAATTGTTGGGTCAGCTGAATTGGTGAATATTTTCATTTGATCAATGGAAATATCCAATAGTCGATAGTCGATAGTCGATGGTTGGTCGACAACAAAGTTGGATGAAGTTGGTAGATCGATGGCCGAGATCATTTTTCAATGGGAGATCAACGGTCCAAATTCATCAGGATTTTAGTCGAAAATTTTCTAAGTGTTGGAGTTGGCCAAAGGAAAATTCTGATGGTATATGGTCGAGTCAATTGGATTGGTAGAGTGTTTTGGTCACCAAGATAAATCGTTGATGGTCAATGGTTCGATGGCCAGGTGTTGTCTGATTTGGTGAAGTGTTTCAAAAGACCAAGAGAAATTGTGGCTGGAATACGGGTTTACAGTCGAGTGTTGACTAATTCGACATAGTGTTTCAATCGAACAACATAAATTATCGATTGATGATGGGCCAATGGTCAGGCATCGGCTGAATTGGCGAGGTGTTCAGTTCATCCAAGAGAAATAATCAATGTTCGATGAAGCAAAGGGGTGATGATGTGTCATGCCATGTTAGCATCTACGTTTCATGCCACATCATCCAAAGTGACATGTTAGAATCTACATTTGATGCCACCTTATCATCCATGTGTCATTCCACTTTAGTAGTTGCCATGCTAGATAAGAAATGATTGATGGTCGATGGTTGGGTCGGCCAAAATTGGAGAAATGTTTTGTTAGAAAATAAGGATTACTAACGGTCGAGTTGGTTGGTTTGGGGTTATGTTGCAAGTGTTTTCCAAGACAATTGATCGATGGTTGATGGCCAATGATCGGGCAATGGGGAGATTCGCGAGAAAGTTTTTTTTTATAAAAAGAATCACCAATCTATCGATAAATGGTCCATATTGTTTTAAGTTGTCGATCAATGGTCCATATTGTTTTAAGTTGTCGATCAATAGTGGAAATTGATCCAAGAGGTTTGGAAAGGATTAGTGGATCAATGGATGAGATATTACCTGATTTGAGATCAATGAATCATATTTAAAATGCTATTACAACAGTAAAATAGTCGGTTTTATATGAAAATTTTCAAATTTTTCATATTTTTGAAGGTCATTAACTTGTCGGGAGATCTTGAGGCCCTAAACGACATTTTTAGGTGATAAAAACCCACATGTACATAGTGTAACAAGGTACACTCTGAATCTACATCTTAAATAAAATAACTCAAAGAGATATATCCAATGAGCTATCTCAGGCGTAAAATAGAGCTCGTATGAGAAAGTTATAGCCAAAACAATAAGGGTGAAATTTCGACACTAGTTTACTTCCAAAAGTAATAACTCATTGCTCAAAAGTCCATTTTGGGCTCAAAAGTAGTCTATGGAAATATTTTGAACCATAGAACACAGTCATGAAGCTATATTTAGAATCTGGTCATGTACAAATGTCATGGGAGAAAAGGAATACACCTGCAGCATATAGGGATAAATTGGGAAAAACAGTCAAAACTTCTCCACACCATAACTTTCAGCTCAGAACTCAAATTTGAGCAAAGGAATAGTCACTGGAAATATATTGAGGAGTATAAGATATATGTCCACCCATAATTTTGAATTGAGTATTATATTTTCTCATAAAGTAATAAATATATTTATGTAGTAGTAAATGAGTGGGAAATTTTGGCATGTTAATGTTGTAAATTTTCGCTTAGAACTTAGATTGAGGCATGAGTATAGTAATTGGAAAGTTGTTTCATATAAGAATGCATATAAGGAATCTGATTATGAATTGGTTCATTTTTTTATTAATAATTTCATGAGAAGAATAAACTATAAGCTAATTGATGAAATGTTTTATGCCATGCATGTTCTAACAGTAATTATTACATGCACATTTCTTGCAGAATTAGAAGTATAGGAAAACGAATTTGGTTCTTATATGAGGACTAGAGTTATGGAAGATTGTCAGGGATATTACAACCATGAGGAAGATGTTGGTTTTGGAGCCTGATTATCTTCCTAATTCAGAGCTTTTTGTTTTCAACCGTGTTTATACCCCATGAAGAATTTACACCCTGGAAGATTGTACACCCCTCCACATGGGGGAGTGAAAGAGGAGCTTTCCCCCCTACAGGGTTCGAGGGGGATATCCCCCCGGCTGGGGGGTCCGGGGGAAAGTGGTCCCCTAGTGGGGGTTCGAGGGTGAAGCCCCCAAAGGAAAAAATTGCCTTGTAAATGTATATTGTAATTTCATAGTAAATATGGATTGTTCATTATAATGTCGCAGATCTAACGGTAGAAGTTATGTTAGGGTTTTTTTCCCTAGAAGGAAACCCTATTTTATGAGGGAAATGTATTGTAGCTATGTATCGTTGTTAATATTGTATTATGAGTGAGGAAACTATGAGAGAAAGAAGAGGAAGTTACAGCTAGTGTGTTGTAGGTTGTATCCCTTCATTTGTTGGATAATAATAAATGAAGGACCTGGAAATTTCTCTAGTGGACATAGCCCACACTGGATGAACCATGTATATCTGTGTCTCTATTGTATTGTGTATCTTCTGTGTTTTATTTGTGATTTTTTTTTTTTAATTTCGCTATGATTCTTTTTTTCTAACAGAAGAGATCAAAGGTCTTCATGTTAGCATGGGAAATGGTGAGATTGAGTCTAGTGGAAGAAGAGGCAAGTAGGAGCATAAAAAATATGTTGCATAAACAAGTTAACAAGGACTCTAGCACCAAGCAAGCAGTTAGTTCTAGACAAGTGTTAGAATCCAGATGCCAAAGAAAAAGGGATGATCATGGAAATGATAGGAAGTCAAGAAGCATGAGTAGGCACCATCATTCTCCAAGGAAATCCACTAGAATAAATCATGCAAGTTCATGGCCAAGGAGTAGCCCAAGCGTGTATCCTATATAAAGGCAGAGAAGAAGGCCAGAGGAAAACATATTGTAAGGTGAACTGAGGAAAATTAAGCCACCAACTTTCAAAGGTGAGCATAGGAAAGTATAAGAGGTTGAGGCATGGTTGTTGGAAATGAATAAATATTCCAACTGCACAAGTACCCCTCAAAGGTAGAAGCTAGAATTTCAACCTACCACTTGCAAGGAAAGGAAACCATGTCATGGGATCAGATTAAGAGATCCAAGAACCTTGATGAGAAGAGGATCTCATGGATATAGTTATATTTTTTTGTGCATTACTATGAAAGGAAGATGGAATATTTATTTAAACTCAAGATGGGAAGCACGACAATGGATGAATATGAGAAGAGGTTCTTTGAATTGTTGAAGTATGTTGACTTCATAAAGGATCAGAAATTCAAAATCCAAAGGTTTCTAAGTGAGATGCCATATTTCTATAGTGTTAAGATACAATATGATAACCCCAATAATTTGGAGGAATCCATAAGGAGAGAAAAGTAGAGGAAGGCCAGTTTTCCAAAAGATTGGAATGACAAGATGAAGGGTAAGAAGGATAAAAGGAAGAAAGGTTATATTCCACTCTTTTTCAAGGACAACTCCCAAGAAAATCAAAAAGGACATACAACCCAAAATGAGCACAATACTGCAGATACAATTGGGAAAAGGTTGAGCCAACAACTTGTACATTGTTTGGGATGTGAGGGAAATCACTTATATAGGGATTGCACTCACAAAGGAGAAAGAAAGAGAAATAGTGGAAGCCATGGGAGGAAACATGCCAAGGAGTTATGCAGTCTTGGACAACAAGAAAGAAAAATATCAATCCCCCGTGATTGAAGTGGAAGGTAAGATTGATAACCATCCCATAGCAATTTTAATTGATTTTGGAGCTAGTCATAGTTACATATAATCTAACATTGTTGAAATATTTCACTTGCAAAGGAGTAAGCATAATAAATATTGGTTAGTTAAATTAGCCACAGGGGCTAAGAGATAGATCAATGAGTTGGTTAAACATTGTCCAATAGACATGAATGGAATCAGTACAAAGGTAGATGTGAACTTCATACCTTTGGGATCATGTGATTGTCTAATTAGCATAGATTGGTTGGAAAAACACCATGTTGTCATAGAATGTTACAAAAAGAAAATCACATGTCTTGGTGAATAAGGGAAACAAGGAAAGATTCAAGGAATTCCAAGAACTGTAGTTGTTAGAGAGATTTTAGTGATGCAATTGAAAAAGAGTTTTAGGAAGGGATGTCATATTTTTGCAAACCATATGAAGGAGGAAACCAAATATAAAGTGCAAGAATTGAATACTATCTAGTCTTGAGGGATTTTCAATATGTTTTTAAGGAAATCCTAGGATTTCCACCAAAGAGAGACATTGATTTCTGTATTGATTTGGCGTTAGGAGCTGCCCCAATGTCCAAGACACCTTACATAATGGGCACACCAGAGTTAAAAGAGTTGCATATGCAGCTTGAAGAGTTATTGAGGAAGGGGTATATAAGTCCAAGTGTGTCACCTTGAGGATCCTTGGTTATTTTCATGAAAATGAAAGATGGAACCTTAAGGTTGTGTATTGATTTTAGATAGCTAAATAAGGTAACAATAAAAGAACAAATATCCTTTGCCAAGGATTGATGATGTATTTGATCAGCTGAAAGGTGCAAGAATATTTTCCTTGACTTGAGATCGTGTTATCATCAAGTGAGGATAAAATAAGAAGACATCAGCAAGACAACATTCAGGACAAGATATGGGCATTATGAATTCACGTTAGTGCCATTTGGACTATCAAATGCCCCAATAGTTTTCATGTGCATGATGAATGGAGTGTTCATGGAATACCTAGAAAAGTTTGTGATTGTGTTCCTAGATGATATACTCATATATTCTAAGTCGGAAGAGGAACATGAGAAACATTTAACAATGGTTTTGCAATTTTTAAGAGAGCATAAATTATATGCTAAGCTAATTAAGTGCATCTTTTATCAAAAGAATATTCACTACTTTGGGCATATAATTTCAGCAAAAGGGATAGCAGTGGATCCCAAGAAAATAGAGGCCATTAGAGGATGTCCCGTGCCAAGAAATGTCACCGAGATCAGATCATTCATGGATATTTTTTATTATTACCGAAGATTTATAAAAGGATTCTCAAAGATTGCAAGCCCAATCACTTCTTTGCAAAATAAGGGAGTGAAATTTGAATGAACTTCCAAATGTGAAGATCTCTTTCAACAATTGAAAGACAGATTGACAAGTGCACCAATCATGAAGATTGGAGATCTGAATGAAGATTGGGTTGTGTGTAGTGATGCATGGAAGCAGGGGCTTGGTGGAGTCCTTACTCAAAGAGATCATGTGGTATGCTATGATTCCAAAACATTTAAAGAGAATGAAAGGAATTATGCTACACATGACTTGGAATTAGAAAGAATTTTGCATGCATTAAAAAAGTGGAGACATTACCTCATGGGGAGGAAATTTGAGCTAAGGATAGACCATTGTGGTCTAAAACATTTTTTTGGATAGCTAACATTAAATGTTAGGAAAACTAGATGGATTTAATTCCCTAGTGAATATGACTTTGAAATTAATCATATAAAAGGCAAGGAAAATCAAGTGGTTGATGCACTCAACAAGAGAGCACATGAGAAACATATTGCATCCATTAGCATGTATAGGAATGATATGAAAGATAAAATTATTGCAGCAGAAAATTTAAACCAGCTATATCTAAAAATAAAAGAGACATTACAACAAGGTAATTTTTCAGCAGAAATTTAATTTATATGAGCCAAAAGAAGATGGGATTCTCATGTACAAAGGTAGTGTATATGTGTCGAATTCCAAAGAGATGAAAAAATGCAATGTTGAAGGAAATGTATAGTGTTCCATATGCTAGGCACCCATGATGTTAGAAGACATTTGCAGTTGTAAGAAGCCAATAATTTTGGCAGGGAATGAAGAAAGAAGTGGCTAATTACATAGCCAAATATCTAGAGTGCCAGAAAGTGAAGATAGAACATAGCCATTCAACAGGGTTGTTGCAACCATTTCTCGTTTTAGAATGGAAGTGGAAAGTAGTTATAGTGGATTTTATTACAAAGATGCCCATAATAGTGAAGCAACATGATTCCATCATGGTGGTGGTGGATAAATTGACGAAGCAAATGCATTTCATTCCAGTGAATACAACACACAAGGAAGATACTATTGTAGAAAATTATATGAAAGAAGTTGTTATGTTATATGGGGTGCCTAAGGCAGTCATTTCAGATAGATATCCAAAGTTTACTTCTAATTTTTGGAAGGTTTTGTTCAAAGGCTTTGGGAAAAATCTAAATCTCAGTACAACATATCACCCAGATTCATATGGGAAAATGGAAAGGACTGATAGAATCATTTAGCACATGCTCAAAATGTATGTGATGGATCAACCATGAAAGTAGGAATATTATATCAACTTAGTGGAATTTTCTTAAAATAATGGTTATCATGCCTCATTAAAAATGATTCTATTTGAAGCATTGTATGGAAGAAAGTGTAACAAGCCAGTGAGTTGGGATAACCCATAAAACATAGGCATTGTTGGGCCATATTTGTTAAAGGAAATGGGAGAAAAAATGGAAAAGATCAAGAAAAATTTAAAGGCTTCCCAGGATAGGAAGAAATTTTATGCAGAAAAGAATAGAGTGTTCAAATATTTTAAAGTGGGAGAACATGTATTTTTAAAAGTTAAGGAGAAAAGAAGTTGGCTAAGACTAGGAAGTTTCCTAAATTTGGTAGCAAAATATTGTGAAACGTTTGAAATATTAGAAAAGATAGGACTAGTTGCATACATCATGCTAGCATTGTCTGCATCCATGAGAGTGCATAATATATTTCATGTGTCATTATTAAAGAAATATGTGCATGACCCTAACCACATAATTAATTGGAATGTGATCCAGGTGCAACATGAAGGGGATTTCCAGGTGCAACCAGCACTCATCATGGACCGAAAATTCAAAGTTCTCAAGAACAAATCCATAAAGTTAGTAAAGGTTCAATAGACCTGCTATGTTCCTAAATATTCTACATGGGAGCATGAAGAAAACATACGGGAGGAATACCCACAAAGTTTTGACAATTTTGAAGAAAACATAATGCAAGACTCCATTTTGAGCAACTAGAGTTCCATAACCACATCTCAAAGTCCTATCCAACTGCACTAGGGGGATTGATAAAAGACTGGCACATTTTTTTGGTTAGCCCTAGTAAACTAATGGTATATTCCTTGGTTTATCCCTAATAATAGAATGGTGCATTGCTTTGGTTTATGAGTCAATAGGTACAAGATATTTTGGTTGGAACTGTTGTTGGATTATAAATTGAAATTTTTTATTTTCAAAGTATTGTGATCTGTGTGTGTGTGTGTGTGTGTCGGCATTGTGTGCACCAAGAATAGTGCACAATTGTAGGGGAGGGGGAATGTAACATCCCCACTATAATCCTCAGTTTAATTAATATGTATGTGGATATAATGTGTGGCTAGGGTCAAAGTGTTTTATATGCGATATTTCTAAATTTTAATAATAAAATGTGATGTCAACTGCTAAGGGGATATGGACAGAGATGGGGGATGAATTAATCCACAAGAGAGGGGAGGGTCTAAGAGAATGGGAAATATGGGTCCAAGGGGGAATTACCCATGTCTATTAATTCCACCTACATTCATGAATTTTATTATGACTACGTATTAAACTCTATTTTCTGATTTAGTGTCCCCAAAGTCAACTATTGAATGCATGTAAGAGGGCAGCTGTGAGAAGTTGTATCTCATAGTTATTAGGGGCATGGGGGTTGAGTAAAATTATATTGGAGAAGTGTGAGATTCAATAAAGTAATCAAAAGAAGAGAAATTCATATGGGCAACTACAACAATTTTACACATGAAGTTTTGGTGCATAAAAAACAAGTAGAGAGCAAGAACGAGAGCTTGGAGCTGGAATATCCAGGGAGGGAGAATTTGGAACATGTTGAAGCATATCTGGAGAATTTTGGAGCTGAATACTGAATAGCTAGGTTTTTAGGATTGAAGAATGAACTCTTGTGTGAGTTGCACTGAATTAGCAAGTGTTTGTTGTTATTGTTGGTAGTTTTCCTGGCAGTGAGTTTCCTTGATTTTCCCAGCTAAGATAATCATGGTTACCTATGCCAGAGAGACCTTAATAGATGAATGGAATGACCGAGGAACTGATATCAGTGAAGGATTACATTCCTTGTGTTAGGCAGGTTGAGAGGAAGAGAGACGGTGGAAAAATGGGATAGATGTAGGAGAATACCAGTGAGTTGTGAGTTTTATGAGCTGTGAGTGGACAGTGAAAGATCACCCTCTTTTGTGGACTACTAGCCTCAGTTTGGGGGTGACTTGTTGTTGAGATATGGAACAAAAAGTCTATGGTTGGGTGGAACGTCCATCCCAAGAAGCTGGTTTCACATATATTCTAAAAGATAAGTGTTTTATCTTGTTTTTTTGTTATATTATGAGTTTACTTATTGTGCATTAACTCTGTAATTGAGAATGATTGATATGTTTTTGTAATGAGCTATTCACTGCATGCATGTGTGATTTTAACATGTAGATGCATCTAATTTATGATAATAGACAATAATTAATTTTGTATGTAAATCATAGCTGGAAGCTACATGAAATTAATTAGATACTTGTAAAATTTTAGATTTTATGAGTATTCTGCACCATAATGTTCCTCAGCTGGGTTGGGGGATGTTACATGAGACATGTATTTTTACTCTTCTTATGTCTTGGGACACTAATCTATAGATAACTTTACACCCATGGGAATAGGAACCTTGACCATTTTACAATCCTCCATATTAAAACTATGCAATATTGTCTCGACATATTTCCTTTGATTTTACTAGAGCTTCTTGTTTTCCCGGTCTCTTTTAATTTCCATTCCCAAAGTGAAATTTTCAACACCAAGATATTTCATGTCAAATTTATAGGACAATTGAGTTTTCGAATCTTAGATAATCTCCTTGTTGTTTCATATCAGCAACATATCATCTGCATACAAGACCAAAAAAATGAGTGAGATGATCAACAATTAATTTGAAATAGACATCGTGATCCACTTTGCTCCTTGTGAAGCCAAGTCCCAACATACAAGTATCAACTTTTTTATACCACATCCTTGGTGATTTATTTAACCCATACAAGAACTTTTTCAGCTTGCATACTAGCTCTTTCTTTTCCCTCACAATAATTGCTTTTGGTTGCTTCATGTAGATTTCTTCTTCTAGAGCCCCAAGTAGAATTTTTTTCTTCACATCCATCTATTCTATTCCAAACTCAAATGCAATAGTAATGAATAAAATAAATCTAATAGAATTTAACTTGCGAACAGGAGAAAATTTTTCACCAAATTCAATTCCCTCTACCTGGGAATAACCTTTTGCTACTAACCGAGCTTTGTATTTCTCCACTTTTCCTTCTGCATTCAAATTCTTCGTAAACACCCATTTGTTGCCAATGCAATTTCTTCCCATTGGAAACTACACTAGATCCAAAGCTTCATTCTTGTCCAAGGATGTCATTTCTTCAACCATCACTTTTTTACAAAGATTTCCATCCTATGAATCCACTACCTCCCTAACAGTTATAGGATCATAATCAGTAATAGACAAAGAAAAATTTGAATGGAAATAAATTGGAGTATACCTTTCTGTTTTCCTTCATTCCTGAACCAATCTCCTCAATATTGGAGTATGAGGCTCTTCTTCTTATAATTCTTGTTCTTTTATAGAGTCTGATTCATTATCCTTCAATTCAAACTCTATTTTATTTTGTTCTTCCTTCCTTGGTAGGACTTCTTATTTGACAACATCTTTGATTTCTCTAAATACCACATCTCGGATATACACTACATTTTTTTTCTTTGTTCCAAAGACTATAACCTCTTAGGACTTATTTATACCTAATAAAGATACACTTTTCATCCCTCTTATCTAGCTTACTCGTGTTTTCCTTTGGAACATGAACATCAACATCATAGCCAAATACCCTGAGATGTGTGAAAGAGGGTTTCTTACCAGTCCATACCTAGTACAGAGTCTTGTCATCCAGTGCTGATGAAGGTGATCGATTGACTAGG
>SNQJ01S0045217.1:0-14600 GCA_010110895.2 Picea sitchensis | reverse complement strand
GATAGCATCAGAGCGAGGTATGTAAATTGTTAGTAAATTTTATATATTGAAAAATTAGATTGAATGTGCTAGATTAAGTAAATTTCAAATTTACTGTTCTGTTCTAAATTAATGGTGGTTTAAATTAAATGACGGTCTTTACAACACACACATAGGATTCTATTATGTGCAAGTTCAACACATTTACAAATCCTACAAGAGCTATGGGGCACCCTTACTTCCCAAATAGATTGGGATTCCTTCTGTAAATATTTATAGCAAAGAAAAATCAGGATTCAAACAGAGCTAGATATTCTCAGATGGGGATACAAACCAGTAGGATTCTACGCCACTAAAGAAGCTTATAATCTTTCTATAAAGGATCAAAACATCCCAGCACAAGTATTATGGCAGAAGATTTGGACTCAAAAAATTTGGAAAAACAAGTATCCTTCTTCCTCTGGCTTCTAAGCAGAGGTAAAATCCTCACATGGGAAAATATCCTAAAATGAGGCTTCTAGGGCCTGGCCTTTTTCTTTCTTTGCTATAAAAATGGGGAGACAATAGAACTATTTCTCAACACTTGTCCTCTCTCCTCCTCTATTTTGGATTGGTCTTCTCTCCTCTTCATAACTTTAGATCGTAAGAAGGAAAACATCCCCACCACCATCAAACAATGGATGCCAACAACTTACTCCATCCCTATAGTGAATCATACCTGGAAGATCCTCCCTAATTTTCTCTTATGGGAAATATGAAAGGAAAGAAATCAACACATCTTCAAAGATGAATATTCCTCAGAAGACGTGATATGGCTCAAAATCTGGCAACGCATTAGGGAAATTTTCCTCTCATCAAGCTAGCCCTCTCAGGACTAGAATGGATCAGCCAAAAAAATCTACATCCTTCTAATTCTTGACCAATTTTCGAGGATATTTCCATAAAAACCAAGGGAAAATCATCAGAATCTATGTTATTTTCATAGGAATCTAAAGCAACAACGTAGCTAAGGTTGAATCCGTAAAAGTAGGCCTCAATATCGCCATGCGGGTGCGCTACCACATTCTCATCATAGAAGGAGATTCACAACTCATCATCCAAATGCTTCACAAACTCCAATGTGGCACCCTCTTAAGAAAACTCATCACAAGCTGGAGACTCTCCTCTACCTTGGAACACATCCATTCCCTCCTACCCAAAATTGAATCCATTATTACTTCCCATGTAATACACTCAACCAACAAGATCACTGACCGTCTAGCCAATGATGGAATTGGAATAGACAATGTTCCTTCGGATTTATCCTGAGACCATGTCCCCCTCTCTCCCTTACATAATGATTTCCTCTCCCTTGCTCATGTAGACCTCACTCCCCCAGATTGGGTTACAAGGAAGAGACTGGCAATGGGACTGCCACCTGAGGCAAGTCGACATGCATCCCCTCCACTTGTTTGTTCTTACCACCTTATTCATACCCCTATCACCTCACTTAATGGATATTAAGTCCACTACAATGTCATGTAATTGTTGGCTCACAATTCCTCATGGTCGTCCTACTTATGATTTGTTCATGATACACCGAGGGTACCTCTCCTTCACTTGGCACGTTCATCCCATCCGGATCTTCATTATGGGTCCTCCATCTGCATAAACTTCAATTACTTTTCTCCCTTGAAATTATAATGGAAATACCTCCAATTATTTATTTGTTTCAATGCCCATTCGTTTTATCCCCACTCCCCAACTCATTTGGCTCCACCACCTTACTTTCCTTTTTCTCTTCCCTCGCCTCTGCTCTATTCCCTCGTCTTTGGTTCTCCTTCTACCCTTCTACCTGCCCCTTGACCTTCTTAGCCATGCTTCAATGGCTCGTGGTCGATGCCCCCATCATGCTCGAGGAGGCTCCTCTTGAAACCTTCCACGATACTCAAGCACTCATCTTGTAGTTGCAAAAAAAAAATCATTTGAATCTTATATCGCCCATACTTCTCCCCACATCCAAGCTAAGATAGACCTCACAGAGTTTGATGTTCGAGTTCTATGACACTTTATCTCTTATGACAAGATCCTTGATTCAATAAACTCATGAATCCCGAACACAGGGAACACTAGATCTCAGGTTTCTCAATACTTGAAGACTGTAGAAATTTACTCACACATGAAGCTCCTATTGGGATGCATTTTGGTGGACCATAAAGATGACAAAAATGAAATACTGCTCCATCTCGACGAAATCCAAGCTCAACTTCAGCTCCACGACTACAAAATGAACCTCATGGCCAAGTAGCTAATGATATTGGACCTCACACACGTCACTCTACCTAATGCACAAGTGCCCCAAGATGAGGGCCAACCCCCTACTCAATTATAATGTTTTTTAAGTTCCTTATTCTGTTGTTTAATTTAGGAGGTCTTGGGATTTTAATCCCACCTCATCTTTGTCAACATAGAAAAAATCAGCAAAACGATTTTGTTTTAGATACAAAGAATAGTATTACTTTCAGTTATATCCATACTTTTAAGTTCAAAAGACAGTGTTTCCATATTATCTCAGATAGTTTGATGCATTGTTGTTGGTTTGGTTTCCCTAGTAACATGCTAGCAACAATTTTTTATATACTCTTACGATAGTAATATAAATATTTTGGATAGTTTTTTTTTTTTAAATTACTTTATCACTTTCTATTTTAATAAGTTTTCTCATTTCAATTTTTTTTGCATATACAAAAGTCCCTTTAATTTTTTCATATATGATCTTTGTCTTTCAATGTTGTTATCATATACAAAATTCCCTTTAATTTTTCCATATATGGCCTTTGGTATTTTAATGTTGTTATCATATACAAAAGTCCCTTCCATTTTTCCATGTATAGCCTTTCAATGTTGTTGTCACATACAAAGTCCCTTTAATTTTTCCAATTTTTCCATATGTTTTCTTCTTGACCTGACATCACCTATAATGCAAACAAAAGGAATCGATTTTCCAATATGAGTATGTACCTTTTAATTTTTCAATAACATCGTTTTTTATAATGTTTTAGCATCACTCCATGGCATAGATGGATTAGGTTGTCCTTAAGTTTGCATATCAACCATGACATGATGATGATGGGACCGTATTTTTAATTAAGAGTTCAATTTTATACTTTGGAACTTGTACATTTAAACCATGGGTTTGATGCACTGCGCTTTATTGTATAATTTAGAACTTTTGGACTATCAAGAGATGTAAAGTAGTGGCTTTTTTACCATTTATAAAGTTACACCACCTTAAAGGAGGTGAATTTTTGGCCATAATCAATTAAGAGATATAAAAAAGGTTATCTAGTCCGAATCAAATCTATCAATTATCGATTTTTATGATTTAAAAAAATAAAATAATAAAAGAGATGATTTAAAGGTGATTTTTTGAATCATAATCATAATATTTTATATAAATAATCATCAATATATTACAATTAATGTAGATTCATTTGAACTCTGGATTTATCATGTACCGAGAGGTATCAAATTCTTTGAGTTATAAATTTGTTTAGAGTACAAAACTTGAATAAGTGTTTGTATCTCTAAGGATTTGATGCCTCTCGACGCATGATAGATCTAGATTTAAGATGGATCTACGTTGGTTCTTAATCTTTGTGTGTGTGTCTGTGTGTGTGCACGCGCACGCATGCAACATGCCAACTCCATGTAAAGAATAGAAGGAACTTCAAGTCTCACTCATACTCAACACGCCATTCAAATGTTTTAACCAAGATCCATGTCAACTCTGAATCTATCATGCACTAAGATGGATCAAATCTCTCGAGGTGCAAACATTTCCTAAGTTTTGTGTTCTAAAAACAGTTCCACAACTTGAGGAATTTGATCCCTCTCAGCCCATGATAGATCTGAAGTTGAGATGGATCTACGTTGGTTCCTTAACTTTCTTAAGGTCAGATAGATCAAATTTGGTCTCAATGGATCATCATCATCATCATCAATATATATATATATATATCACGTGTCAACTTTATATGAGCAACACACTGTTGAAACGTGTTAACCATAATAAATTGTTTACTTTCAATTCTAAATACCACCTATCAATTCCATGTTAATTATGGAGGGAATTACACATCTTAATCATACTAAGAAGTAGAAAGTGCCTTTGTGAGCAATACAATTTTTGTTAGTTTCAATTGTTATATATATATATATAGAGAGAGAGAGAGAGAGAGAGAGAGAGAGAGAGAGAGAGAGAGAATTAAAATGGATGTATGAATAGAATCATATTTTGTTTTCTTTCAATTATTTCACTCTCTCTATATATATATAAAGTTGACATAGGATTATTTTACTTGAGGTGGATCATAAAATATTTTATTTATGGTTGAAATATTTTTTTGTTATTAATATTTTTTTGAAATACTACATGTCAACTCCATGTTGAGCACAAAAGGAATTACACATCTCTCTCATATTGAGAAATGAACCATTCAAATGTTTAAATCATAAGAAATTTTTTAGTTTCAATACTAAGAAGTGGAATTCACGTATCAATGGGATAATATTTTTTTTACTTTCAATTACTTTCACTTTCTTTCTATATATAAAGTTGATATAGAATAGACTGTTACAAAAATAGAATCACGTGTCTTGATGAAGAAAGGAAACACGGAAAGATTCAAGGCATTCAAAGAGTTGTAGCTATTAGAGAGATTTCAGCTATGGAGTTGAAAAAGAGTTTCAGAAAAGAGATGTCATATTTTTGTAAACCATATGGAAGATGCAACCAAAGATAAAGTGGTAAGCATTAAAGACCATCCGGTCTTGAGGCATTTTGAAGATTTTTTTAAGAAAATCCTAGGATTTCCACCAAAGAGAGACATTGATTTCTCTATTGATTTGGTGCCATGAGCCTCCCCACTATCCAAGACACCATACATAATGGGCATACCAGAGTTAAAAGAGTTGTAGATGCATCTTGAAGAGTCGTTAAGGAAGGGTTATATACGTCCAAGTGTGTCACCTTGGGAGCCCTAGTTCTTTTCATGAAAAAAGAAGATTGAACCTTAAGGTTGTGTATTGATTTAAGACAACTAACAAAGATAACAATAAATAACAAATACCATTTTCCAAGGATTGATGATTTATTCGATCAGCTGAAAGGTGCAAGAATATTTGCCAAGATTGACTTGAGATCATGTTTTCATCAAGTGAGGATAAAAGAAGAAGACACTAGAAAGACAACATTCAAGACAAGACATGGGAATCAAAATTCATGGTAGTGCCATTTGGACTATCAAATGCCTCGACAGTTTTCATGTGCCTCATAAATGGAGTGTTCATGGAATACCTAGATAAGTTTGTAATTTTGTTCCTAAATGATATACTCATATATTATAATTCACAAGAGGAACATGAGCAACATTTAAGAATAGTGTTGCAAGTTTTAAGAGAGCACAAATTTTTTGATAAGCTAAGTAAGTGCATATTTTATCAAAAGAATATTCCTATCAACAACATGTCATCCACATACAATACCAAATAAATGAGATGATCACCGATTAATTTGAAATACACACAGTGATTTTCTTTCCTCCTTGTGAATCCAAGTACCAACATACAAGTATAAATTTTTTTATACCACATCCTTAGTGATTTTTTTAACCCACACATGGACTTTTTCATCCTCCATACTAGATATTTCTTTTCCTTCACAACAAAGCCTTATGGTTTCTTCATGTAGATTTATTCTTCTATATCCCCATGTAGGAATTTTTTCTTCACATCCATTTGTTTTATTTCAAACTCAAACACAACGGTAACAGATAAAATAAATCTAATAGAAGTTAACTTGGAAACAGGAGAAAAAAATTCACCAAAGTCAATTCTCTTTATCAAGGAATAACCTTTTGCTACTGATCGAGCTTTGTATTTCTCCACTTTTCCTTTTGCATTCAAATTCTTCTTAAACACCCATTTGATGCCAATGTGATTTCTTCCAATTGGAAACTCCAATAGATTCCAAGCATCATTCTTGTCCAAGGCTATCATTTCTTCAACCATCACCTTTTTCCAAAGATTTTCATCCTCTGAATCGACTGCCTCCCTAACAGTTCTAGGATCATCATCAATAATAGACAAAGTAAAAATTGAACAGAAATTGGGTGGAGTATACCTTTCTGGTTTCCTTCTTTCTTGAACCAATCTCCTCAATACTGGAGTATGAGGCTCTTCTTCATATTCTAGTTATTTTGTAGAGTCTGATTCATTATCCTTCAATTCAAACTCTATTTTCATTTGTTCTTTCTTCCTTGGTAGGACTTCTTGTTTGACAACATCTTTGATTTCTCTAAATACCACATCTTGGCTATACACTACATTTTTAGTTTCTTGGTTCCAAATCTTATAACCTTTTAGACCATATTTATACCCAATAAAGATACACTTTTCATCCTTTTTATCTAGCTTACTCATGTTTTCCTTTGGAATGTGAACATCGGCATCATAGCCAAATACCCTGAGATGTGTGAGAGAGTTTCTTACCAGTCCATACCTTATGTGGAGTATTTCATTCAATGTTGATGAGGGTGATCGATTGACCAGGTAACATGCAATACCCACTACCTTTGCCCATAATTCATGTCCTAACTCGGCACCACTAAGAATGTACCTTGTTTTTTCCATCAATATCATGTTCATCCTTTATAAAACTCCATTATGTTGATGTGTATATGGAGTAGTATTCTTCATTTATATACCTCACTTCTTACATAATTATTTGAATTCATTTCCCAGAATATTCTCCACCATTATCCATCCTCAACACCTTAATTCTTTTCTCTGTTTGATTCTCCAAAAGATCCTTAAACTCTTTAAACTTGTCAAAGACTTCAGATTTCTTCCCAAGGAAATAAATCCATGTATTCCTAGAGAAGTCATCTATAAATGAGACATAGTACACATATTTTCCAAATGATGGAACCGACATAGGTCTGGACACATCATTGTGCACCAACTGTAAAATTCCCTCTGCCCTTATTGCACTAAAAGGGAATCTTACTTGATTCTTCTTTCCATACATGCAATTTTCACATAAATCAAAATCTAGAGAGAAAATAGACATACCTTCAACCATATATTTACCATGTAGTACGTGAATGCCCTTCTTTCTGCTATATTCCAGTCTTTGATGCCACAACATGGTCGTTTCTCCAGAGACTATAGGAGTTTTTCCTTCTTCAGCTTCAATCTCAAGAACAATGGAGCTATTACACCCATCACTAATAGTTATTCTCTACAGCTTATATAGAGTTCCAAATTGAACTCCCTTCAACAACACCATTGCTCCTCAAACCATCCTACAAGTTTCCTTCTCAAACATTATTTTTACCCCTACATCATCCATTTTGCTTACAAAAAACAAATTTATGGCCAATCCTTGGATGTGTAGAACAACAGGGAGTGTTCTAATCCTTCCATCCATGTTACAACAAATATTTCCTTAGTCCATGCAACTTGCTTGGATGGCCTTCCATTACCCTCTGCAGACTTGAAGTCACCTTTTTTGTTCATTCCAGATCCAAAATGCACATTTCCACACATACGCATCATATAAGTTATACAACATCTGTATATGCAGGTTGCTCCACTACAACCAGCATACATCGGGTTTGGTGCTCAAAATTAAAAATTATGTTAGGTTTCCGTGCCATGTCACAAGATCCATGATCCTTGACCTTCCATATAGTGGAAATTCTCTGATTCGACCCTTCAATTCCATTTGAAGGCTATAAATTGAGTGATATCCAAGCCTTGAAAACAATTCGACAATTCAACTTTGAGAGAAAAGACACTCTGGAGAAGTTTCGCTTCATATTTAGTCTGCATCCCTTTGTCCTTGAAAGTCTGAACTTCTTCTGTTCAACCCCCAAGCTCTTCCTTATTTTTTTATGGAGAACCCCATTGACTCCTAAATATGAGATTGCCTTTGTGGAGGATTGAAGTGGTGGAGGCCTAGCTAGAGGGAATTAGTTTCTCGGTTTTGATATGTTTTGTTACAGAAGTTTGTCACCTATGTACTTCTGCTAATTATTTTAATAAAAGTACTCTTTTATCGTCCAATTGATATCTTGAAAATATTTGAATTACTATTCCATGGGTGTATTTTTCATGTATGTTAATGGATTATGCTAACATTATATCTTATCACCATATGCTTGCGGATCTTGGTTGTTGAGGACATGTTGCAAGTATAAATCTCTGGGTCACGTACTCAATGGTGGTCTTCTTCGAACGTCCAGATGAGGTAGGCTCTTAGCCTTTTCTTGTTATGATTTCATTTATATAGCATACTTGGGATTAGAGTTGATTGTTGGGTGTCATTCCATCTATTTTGGTTTACCCCTATCCATAGAGACATTTTCCTCGTAACAATCCATGAGATTCAACTTGACTTTTCCTCTTCCTATGAGTTTGGTTATCGAGTCATAACCTAGGAAAAAATCACCTCCATCATACCTTTTGTATTCGCAAAACCACTCCCTATGAGGAGTCATATGAAAGGATGCACTTGAGTCAACCGGTCATGCCTCATGATATACATGTGTGATTGAAGAATCCAAGTACACATCCACTCCATCTTCCGTGGAGGTTTTTGCTTCTATAGAAGGAGCCTCATCAAATCCATTCCCTCTCTCAACACTTTTGGATCTACAGTACTTCTTGTATTGCCCTTATTATCCACATCTCCAACATACCTTTACAAAAAGATTTATATCTACCCTTATATTTAGATCTACAACTTGAGGACTTAGATCTATTTCTTTCTTGGGAGCATCCTCTTACAAATAATGCATATGTGCTTTGTCCTTCCATGTTCTTCCACCTCATCTCCTCTAACAACAAGGAAGAGACCACATCATTGAAACTTAAAGTAGGTGTATTACTACCTTTGGCCACATCCAAACTATCCCATGAGTCTGGTAAAGAGCACAATAAATTGATACACGTATCTTCATCAAAAATCTTAATATCAACAAATAATAACTGACTTACCTCTATATTGAAGGAATTCAGATGCTCTGTCATCAAGTCTCCATCTTTCATCCTCGGGTTATACAACTTCTTCCACAAGAATTTTTTTTTACTAGGGACTTAGACTAATACAAGGTCCCCAACTTATCCCATAATGTCTTGGTTGTAGCTTCCCCTAACACGTTTAGTAATATTGAATCTAAGAGACACAACCAGATTGTTCTCTTTTCCTTCCGATCCAACTTTTTCCAGTCTTCTGTTGATGTTCCTATAGGGTGCAGTACCTGGATCCAAAACGATCCATTGATCTTTGTCCACCAACAAATCTTCCATCTTGAGCTTCCACATCTCAAAACTTTTCCCATTAAATTTTTCAATCTCTATTTTCGAATTTCTCTCCATTTCTTTTCACTTGAAGAATCGATACCACAAATCTCCCACTGTAACAAGGTTTATCACAGACTTGAGCCAAAACTTTAGCCACAAAGGCATCTCTCTGAAGCCAATAACAACTCTGATACCAAATGTAGATTTTAACCTTGTAAATTAATTATTGTTAACATATTCTTAATAAAAAAACAAAAAAGATACAATGACACACACACATTACATGGAGATTTTTTCCTTGGAAACCCAAACCAGGAAAACCATCAACCTGTTTAGAGCCACACCTCTAATCTTCTTTATTCATCATCATCCTTCTCCATTGATTACAATACAATATATATAGGATCCCACGACATCCAATACCCCTAATCCATTGACTCGGATTAATCAACAACTCCAATTCCTTAACCGGAATTAGAAAACATAAAAAAAACATGTGCTAAAAAACCGCCAAAAATGGATGCAAAAACCCACCAATTTTATTTTTTTCAGGGGCTCTGCCCTTGAACCCCCCTTGCTCTCATATCGATGTATAGTACATGGTATTAATTTTGCAAAGAATATAACGCATACCCAACACTTGGTTGATTGCTTGGATTAGGTACCGACTATAAGGGAAAGATATCTTCCATGCTCTCTCTATCTATCTTATGTTTCATAGAAAATTGGTTCTATTTAGTGCATGCTCCCATCTAAGATGAAATAGATAGTTAAATAGGTTAGATAGAGATTGATTAAATTACATACTAGATGTTGCACATTGCATTTTCATCTTAGTTACATTGCACATTGATGCTTTTAGAAACCATGGGTTAACTGAGCCCTAATCAATAAACACATGCTTAAACAAAGAGCCAATGAAGCCTACCATATCTGAAGGACTCACCATTTCAATGGAAGAATGTTTAATTGGACCCTTTTAATAAGTGAATATATATATATATATATATATATATATATATATATATATATGACAAACAAATAAAAAATACATTTTTTTAAAAATAAATTAAAATTAACTCTCACTTTATTTTTAATAATATTTTTCACACTTTATTTGTAATAATATTTTTTACAAAATTTAATTAAAAATAGTAATAATAATAAAGAAAAAATAACAATGTTTAGTATGATCAAATTTATCAAACAAATAAAAAAATACTTACAACTCTTTAAAATATCATATTATATACATTATTTAAATCATTTATTTTTGGAAATAATAAAAAACAACTTACATTTAATTCATTTTTTTTTCAAGTAAAAAATTTCTCAATATATTATATATAATGTTTACAAAAACAATTACATTGATTGAAAATACACAATTACATTGATTGAAAATACAACCATCTCCGAACCATTTCAAAAGTGGTCCATCAAAACAATCATCTTCTAGAGTTTTTTTTTTAATAATAACAGATCCCAACAAAGAGTACTTCCAAATCAATTGGACTAGGAACTGTTTACTCTCATGAAAATTTGACCTCCAGTTTCAACTATATCAAAACCTCCAAAATTGTAAAAAGATAACCAGTCACTAGTAGAGATGCAAAAAGAGAGAGGGGCACTTATGACCATCAATCCATTTATTGTATTGAATATTCCCTTCCGACGCCTGTAGAGTTTTTTTTGATAATGCATCTGCGACCCCATTTTCTTCCCTATAGATATGTGCAAACCTGAGGGTACTAAACTATTTTTCTATATCCAAGATCATGTCCTTCCAACCCACTAGAGAAGTAACTTGTAAATTACCCCTACAATTCAGCTAATCAATCACAATTTTTGAATCTCCAAAGACTTGGAGATGATCAAGGCCCAGCCGGGATGCCAAGATTAAGGATGCCCATACACCGAGAAGTTCAACCCTCGTATTTGTACTAGGGCCACAATTGAGGATCCACTTAAAGCAAGTATTTCCAGAGATTTTTAATACTCCCCCTCCCCGCTCAATGACCCATTTGCTTGAGCAGCACCATCAAACCATCCTACAAAAGGCAGAACATAAACATCTGTCTTTAGTATTCTAAGGCCCTTCCCTTTCTGAGGCCCCAAATCAACAGAGTTCTCCATCATCCCCATAATTTTAAGGGCAACCGCATGTATAGAAGGAGTACGTAATTCAAAGATAAACCTGTTCCTTTCCAACCAAATGAACCAACAGGCCAATGAGGGGAGAGTATTATATTTCCTCTCCATTTTAGTCCAACTATCATAACAGATTGTTAAAGAGATACCTCCCCAAGAAGAACAAAGACTAAGAGTTGATTTTAAAATATGCCACACCTGTAGAGTAAAAGAACAGTTGACAAACAAATGCAGTATTGTCTATGAGCCCCTGGAGCATATAGGGCAGAGACTAGGTCCTTCCCAACCTTTTCTCCGCAGGTTATCCCATGTTAGGATTTTATTCTCCACTGCAAACCAAGTGAAGAGTCTGATTTTTAAGGCGATATCCCAAGGCCGCAAATTCCTCCTCCAACCTGCAAGTTGTTGTTGCCAAAATTTTCTTTCCAAAACATTATAAACATTTTTCACTAAAAGAATACTCAAATTATCTCCACCGTTCCAAATTAAGTTATCTTATCTTTGTTGGAAGTGGATCCCCAATCCAATTAGAGCTTTACAAAAAGTACTCAAATTGTCTCCACCGGTCCAAATTAAGTTGTCTTATCTTTGTTGGAGGTGGATCCCCGATCCAATTAGAGCTTTACAAAAAGAAATCCATTAAGAGCCACAGCACCCCCGATAGTTCCAGTTCTGCGCTGCCTTTGATAAATATCGTGTAACATATAAATCTCCTTTATAATGTAACTCGGAATTTTCAATACATTGTTTTTTAAATGTTTTAACATTATCACTTTCTCTTTCGATAAGTTTTCTCGCTTAAAGTCCAATTACAGCCTTTTAATTTTTCTACGTGACATCACCTATAATGTAAACCTATAATGTAAGCAAAAGAATCGATTTTCCAATATGAGTATGCGCGTTTTAATTTTACAATACATTGTTTTTTCTAATGTTTTAACATCATTCCATGACATAGAAGTATTGGGTTGTCATTAAGTTTGAATGACATGATGATGGTGGGCGACACTTGACTAAGGGTTCAATTTTATACCATGGGAGGTTGATGCACTGCAGAATTTTTCATGGTATCAATAAAGAAATGTAAAGAAGGTGGCCTTTTGGACCATTAAAAGTACAATACCCAAATTTTTAATGGTATCAATAAAGAAATGTAAAGGAGGTGGCCTTTTGAACCATTAAAGTCACAATACTCAAAGTCAATTAAAAGATATAAAAGGGATTAAAGGTAAAATACCCAAATTTTTAATAGTATCAATAAAGAAATGTAAAGGAGGTGGCTTTTTGGTCTACCCAAAGTCAATTAAAAGATATAAAAGGGATTAAAGGTACAATACCCAATTTTTTAATGGTATCAAGGTACAATACCCAAAATCAATTAAAAGACATAAAAGGAATTAAAGGTACAATACCCAAATTTTTAATGGTATCAATAAAGAAATGTAAAGGAGGTGGCTTTTTGTCTACCCAAAGTCAATTAAAAGATATAAAAGAGATTAAAGGTACAATACCCAAATTTCCAAATTTGTAACAGTATCAATAAAGAAATGTAAAGGAGGTGGCTTTTTGTCTACCCAAAGTCAATTAAAAGATATAAAAGGGATTAAAGGTACCCAATTTTTTAATGGTATCAAGGTACAATATTCAAAGTCAATTAAAAGACATAAAAGGGATTAAAGGTACAATACCCAAATTTCCAAATTTTTAATGGTATCAATAAAGAAATGTAAAGGAGGTGGCTTTTTGGTCTACCCAAAGTCAATTAAAAAATATAAAAGGGATTAAAAAGGATTAAAGGTACAATACCCAAATTTTTAAAAGATATAAAAGGGATTAAAGGTACAATACCCAAATTTCCAAATTTTTAATGATATCAATAAAGAAATGTAAAAGAGGTGGCTTTTTGTCTACCCAAAGTCAATTAAAAGATATAAAAAGGATTAAAGGTACAATATCCAACTTTTTAATGGTATCAATACAGAAATATAAAAGAGGTGGTTTTTTTACCATTAAAAGTACAATACCCAAAATCAATTAAAAGATATAAAAGGGGATGACCTTTTGCACCATGCATGTGACCTTTATATGTCCACTAAGAGATATAAAGGAGTGGCTTTTTGGACAATGTTCACCAATATATTACAACAATTATCAAATCATTTTTTCATTAAAAATGCAATTTTTATTTATATATAATTGTAAAATGGATAAATATCCCCTGCAAGTAAGTGAATAAATGTCCCCCAAAATTGAAGCTTTGACTAATGAAGTAAGCTACTTCCAATTAGTGGGACACCCCTCACCCTCTTCGCCTCTTGCAATGAGTTACTTGCTCTAGTGTGACACCCTTCAACCTTTCTACCTCAAGATAAATGACTTTTTAGTGTTAATGAAGTTCTTAAGATTTTATTTAAGTGTGCAGCGATAGTTTAGATTGAGTACTAAGTTGGATATTAATATATTTAGATAATAAATTAGTTTAAATATTAAGGTTATAGGATGATAATTTAATTTTACATTTTAAATATTGAAACAAGATTTTGATTTTGGAAATGTGCAATAGTAAATTTTGATTATCAATAAAGTTTTTATAGTTTTAATCATAATAAAATTTATATATTAATTATTTTAAAGTTTAATTATTTTGATTAGTGGTTGTGGTTGTTTATGTTAATAATATGAGTCTTGCTAAGTGATGACATTAATGTGGTTTTGAGAAAATCCTTTGTAAAAAAATTTAATTTTGTTTTGGTATAATTTTAATCATTTTAATAATTTATTGTTTTTGAAATTTTGATGTTCATTTTATAGATAATTTTTTTCAATAGTTTAAACAACACATTAAAGGAGTAAGCTAATCTTGTAGCAAATGACCCTTAGTTTTTGGGAATCTTACTTTATCATTTTGATAGAATTTTAGATGGATTGTTAGAATTGCAAATTTTAGTTATTGAAATTATAGTATGTGTCAGGCTGCTAAATTGAAGCTTGTAAGTGACCTGAAACACTAAATTGTCAAACCAAGGTTGGTAAACTTCGAGCTGATACACAGTATGTGCAGGCAAGCGTCTAGTCTCTATCTGAATGTTATCCTAAGAATAAAACACACACCTATTCTAAGA
>SNQJ01S0045216.1:70635-83278 GCA_010110895.2 Picea sitchensis | reverse complement strand
ACAATGGGATAATAGCCATTCAAAGCTTGACAACACAGATAATAATGCAGAAGAAAGATGGAAAGCTGACAATCAAAATTGAAAGGAACCTGTGATCTGTATTAACATAAAAAGGTCTGAGTACAATAGCCAATTACTCTATCCAAAATTGAACCCTTGTTTGATATCAAAACAGGCATTTATAGCCTTTACAAATGGTTACACAGATCCTAAAAACATGGACCTATTATTTAATAAAAACAGTTCTATTCTACTTAAACGACTATGAAATTAAAGTCTTCAATAACAAAACTGAGTGTTCGAATTGTCTTCAGCATACAACAAATCACCATTTGCTCCCTCCAGCTTCCAGCATATGCGATGTGGTGAGGCAGCATGACACCTGTGCGTGACTGTTCCATTTCCCAAAATTTATGGCTGAATTTTAGGATATGGTTTTGAACGTGTATCCAAAATTCCTCGAATCCCTGAGGTTGAACTTCTTGCATGCAATTTAATTGTCCATTGATACATTGGCATATCTTCAAAACAAGTTGGAAATAAACTGTTGCGATTTCGTCCTCAAAACTTGCTTTCCCAGCTTTCAACAGCGCAACCATTTGAAACTTTCACGGGTTAGCTGTTGAAAGCTATCGCTTTCAACAGCTAACGGGTAACGAAATAGTAGCCTGGAGCTGTTGAAAGTCCCGATAGTGCACAAAAAGATATTTCGCCTTCAAAATTTATTTCAAACCAAAATCAATTAACATCTGACTTCTCACCTTGCATATTCACTGCCACCTGAGAAAGAACTTTTAGGTCTGGATGAGACCTTTGTTTTAGCTTTTGTTTCAATCCCCTGATCCGCTTCTTGAGGTGTCGGGCAAGTAATCCTAATCTGCTACAGTTTTTAATGAGCTTTTCCTTCTTCTTTTTCTCTTTAACGCTCTCCTTGGCCAATCTTTCGAATGCTGCATTCGTCTTGGCAAAGTTGTTAGACAACTTTTTATATCTATCCTTTATCACCCGCTCCAAGAGTTTTTGTTGGGCAATTACCTCCTTGAGGTGTTTGATTCTCTGAGATTTATTTGATCTAGGGTTTTTTGACGATTCTCCCTTCTCTGTATGTTCTAATGTTTCATAGTTTTGAGCACATTCTGCTAATTGCTCAGAGCTCTTGATGACAGGGCACTGATCTTTCTCCTCAGACTCTGAGTCCGAGTATGGAAAATTTAGAATATTTTTCCCTGTACTTTGCTGTGTAGGGTGTCCCGAATCCTGCTGTATAGACTGCTCCGTGGTCTGCTCGAAACTCAATTTCCTTTTCAAACTGTGAGACTTTAATCTAGATGCCCTGTCCTCTGAAGGTCCTGACAAGGCCCTTCTTCTTCTCGAGCTACCTTGAGGAGAGAATTGCTTTCTTGCACCTGCCATTTTTTCATTTGCAGTCTGGTTCTGAGTTTCAAATCCTTCCTAGAACAGGAAGTGCTCCCAGCTCCTTCCTTGTTGCTTTAATTCTTGCAGAAGAATCAATTTAATGAGGCCTAGGTGACATAGAGTATCTTTTATGCTTAAAGGATGAGCTTTAATTCTCTTGCAGACCTTAGACAAACTGTGATATAAAAAGTAAGGCAAATTGATGGGAGTCTTGCCTGTAAAATGATCCATCAGTTTAAAGTGGTACATCATCAATTTGTCATATCTTCCTTCTGAGATGATGTATAGTTGAATGCCTTTGAATAAATGCTGCCACTCTTCATCCAGATATGAAATGAGCATGCCCTTTGTCCACGCTTTGTGTTTGTACCCATCCTTCAAATAAACCCTGTAATCGAGATTCTTAGGAGCGGTGGTCTTAAACCATTTTTGACCAGTTCTGGGCAATGCTGTAGCTGCGGCAATGACAGCCTCATCCACCTTGATTTATACAGAGCCAACGCGAGCTCTGTTGCCATCAAATATCTTGGCGAAGGCTTCAGCAGTGGCCTGGTGAGACCCGACTTGTAACCTTTCAGCGAATTCCATGCAACCAGCATTTGAAAAATACCTTTGAACCTTGGCATGTGATTCCAAAAAGGATAAATCATCCAATTCTCGTTTGAGTAAAATGCCACTGCGTTTTTTCTCCATTCTGGAGCTCAAACACTTGACAAATGTAAACCCTATAACTGCCTAGTCGAGCCAAGGTTTTGTGCTGTTGAAATCAGTCTGGGATTCGACTCTGTTTTGAATTAAATGAAAACTTTGACAGTGTTTTGTAAACGGTTTGTGATGCAAGACCTATGTTTGATTTGATTGTGTCAGTTCGGCGGTACCTCCTCTGTACCTGCATCTCCAAACACGAACTTGCCATTCTGAATGTGATGAATGTTGGGCGTGGTTTCTGGAATGAATCGGAATTCCAGTCACATCTGACATGCCTGATTTAGTTTCCATGATTGCCCACTCCTATCAGCGCATGCCTCGGATTTGCTCTGACGTGGGGGTGATCACATCATCATTGTTTTTCATACGTGGATAACAGCACGTGATTCCCGCTTCTAGCAGCAACAACCCGTGGAGAACGCCTCGGCCAAACGCTCGCTTGCCACTTTCACCAGCACGCGACTCTGCGAAGAAACCCCCGTTAGCTGCTGAAAGTAAGCACTTTCAACAGTGCACCGTTTTGTAGAAGACCCTCCTTAGCTGTTGAAAGCGTGTGCTTTCCATAGCGCACCACCCGAGAACTGATTTTCAAAACCTTTTAATACTTGTCACTTTCAACAGTGCGTCAACTGATGAAACGATCCTTTTAGCTGTTTAAAGTGAGCACTTTCCACGGTGCACAATGAACCTTTTGAAAATACGTTAGCTGTGGAAAGTAAAAAATTACATTTTTTGAAAAAGAAGACTTTATGGATCAATTATTTCCTAAGACACACCAAAACCAAAGATTTTCTCAGCTGTGAAAATTAAAAAAAAATGACTTGAAGATACTACTTAAAGCTATGATATCCACCCAAAACTCGGCCGAAAGGACGGTTTCATTTTGGGAGTTAACACTCATTACTTATTGTGGTCATTTATAACCAATTAAATGTGAACATACATCAGCATGATATATCAACAACATATATAATCAATAATTCATCACCACGAGGAACACAAAGAACACAAGATATATGTACATACTTCTTTTTATTATGGACTAAAATCCTTGGGTTATCAACAACAAATGAATAGAGTTACAACTCCACAAGAGCACCAACTCTACAATGCAAGACTCAACTTACACAACTCAGCACCAACTGAGAAGAGGAATCAATCCTCAACAGATACCAATATGTCAATAGGTACATGACCTGTCAGTAGTGCAACAAACGTATGTGCGTGCCCTATCAATAGTCCAGGTTGCGTATGTATGCGACTTGTCTATACTACAGCTTGCGTATGACTTATGAGTAACTAGGGTTTTCTGTCCATGAAGAACTCATATCCTCTGCAACCTTTAGTCATATTCACTTCTGTATTTCACTATACAATCTGAACCATAACCAATCACAAAACATATATACTCTCCAACAACTTACTCATTCTCCTGAACGATACAATATGAAAGTTACTTAATCATGTATAAGAAACCAATATACTATGGAAATCATATTAGTACTGAACCATAAGAGTGTTTCTCACTCTATAAATCAACCAACATAACCATATCACAATATCCATACCAATAATTCCTTAAGCATTCATCATACCACAAGCAGAAGTATCCATCAAGATAATTATGTAACCATACCAGAACTTTATGGCAGATCTGAACCCATAGAATGTATACCTGGAACTTGCTTCAGATTTCAATACCCTGGCATCAACTCACACTCGAGTATTCATGAATTCCTCCAAATATACATGCTCTTTCCTCCTTAATCCCATGTGTGCATGAGCTTTGGTTCACTGCAATCTTCATATGTACACTCTCTGGCCCACTGCAACTCATGTACTCCTTCAGAAACTAAGGTTTCTGAACTTCTGAAACTTTCATCGTGAAGATATCAGACTTACAGAAACTTTGATGCATCCATGACATCCTCCAGATCATCTCTCTCTCAGAATAGATCTTCAATATATGCTCAAGATATATTTCTCACAAGAGACCCTTGCCTATTATTTATACTCTCCAAGTAGCTTCCTTAGATGCATATTCTAGGCCACTTTTTCCACATAGCCACTTTTTCCACATAGTCACCTATGTCCAACTTTGCCCAATTTTCCACTTGTCCATATATCCATTAGCCACTTGACCACTTAACCCATTTTCCTCATTTCAGGGTTAATATTCTTATAACCACTTTCCATAATTAGAAAGTTCTCCATTTACTTTATTATTTAAATAATTCTCATTGACTTTTTCACTTCACTTTATTATTTAAATAATTCTCTTTGACTTTGTCACTTCTCTTTTAAATAATTTGTTCTTTTCAAGCACTTTGACTTCTTTGACCTTTTAGGGCTTCAAGCCAACATATGAGGGTCCTCCAACTTCATAAGGAAATAACTCTCAAAGCATGAGGAGTTATGTGACGATCCACATACCATTGGAAATGGAATGACAAGCACTATCCATCTAGGATATATTCACTGACAAATTTGTTGATATTCATGTCATTATTCCATAATTAAGCATGGTTTCTCTAACCATACTTCTAAGATAACTCAACCGCAAAGCGTCTTCCCGTGAGGTATTTCACCATAAGGGGACCACTTTGCAGTTCAACCATTTGTACTCCTTATCAACCATGATAATACAATAATGAGTCATCTTTACATGAATCCAACTATGCATCATATATCAATGAAACCACATCGATTCATCTTCATCTATTCATCATATAACAATGACAACTCATTGATCCATATTCATCTATGCATGACATCATATGACTATGACTCCACTTGACCTCAATCCATTTGACATCAAGGACAATACATGATCCATCAATATACTATGACAAGACATTGTTTCTTTGATATATCTACTTTGACCTTTGACATCAATCCTTTGGAATCAATGACAACATTATCCAACAATATCCCCCTTTGGCATTGATGGCAATACCAACATTGATGTCAACACCAAAGATTTTATGGAAACATGTAGACAAGGAATTACTATACATCAATAGTCATCTCAATAAATGCGACTATCTCTCCCCCTTTGACATCAATATCAAAGGGTAGTTATCTCCTTGGGGTTGCTCCCCCTTCCTGAATGCCTTTGATATTGCTCTGAATAATATCTCCCCTTTTTAACAAGAGATATCACTCTGATGTAATGCTAAAAATATATCTCTCATGCTCCCCTTGTGACCATCGCTCCCCCTAGAACTATTCCTCTGTGCTCTTTATCCAAGTGTATAGCTCTTTTTCAAGTATTTATCTTTGCATTTGATAAATATATCCTCCTAGAATAATGGGAAGAAGAATGACTCCCCCTATCTTCTCTGCAATATGAACAATATGCTATCACTGCAATATTCTTATGTTGCAAATGATATTGCTCAAATGATAGATAGATCAAATGCTCTTCCTATGTCGATCCTTGGACCTTTCCATGCATCAAAATGCATTCCATACCATACATCATCAAGAAAAAGATATGTCAACAATTGTTGGCCCTCAACCAAGTTTTGAGGAAACCTTGGTCAGATTTGGCCCACTTTTGGACTTCGACATGATGGTCGAAGAAGGAACACCCATGCAGAGCTGAGATCGCAGATCTCACTGATTTTGCGGGCTCTGTGGACCCAGTAAGGGGTTCTCTAGGGTTTTTGTAATGGGTTTATGGGATGTCAGCCCATGGGGCTTTCCCATGATTAGGCCGTATTGTAAGGGTTTGTAAAAGTATAAATAAAGAAGAGTGTATTGTAGAAGAAAAGAGAAAAATAAAGCTAAGTGTAGCTAAGTGCAAGTAGTTTGAGTTTCTTCGTGCAAAGGAATGTACATATGTTAAGGCTTTGTATTTGATAGAGAGATCGTTATGGGCCTTGACCTAGTTTTGGAGGGAGGATCTAGCACTCAGTGCGTAGATCTCTTGTCTGGTGCGAATCGCGACTCTGTGGCTTAGTTCATAAGAGTGAATGAATGTAAGATCTGGACAAATAATAAATAAGAAAAGAGGTTGGTGGATGTAGCCCCACACTGGGGTGAACCATGTGTATCTGGTGTCTTGTTTTCCTTTGTGATGTGTTATATATTCTATGAATCTGCTTAGTGTTGTGATTATTATGTATGATAGATAGATCTTGTGTTTTCTTAAGTGATTTACTTGTATTGATGAATGCTAGACTTAATCTATAATGCTAAGTGCTAAATACTTACTTGTATGTACGCGTGAAGACCCACTGTAGGTCGTGTACACCTCTGTGACTTCTCTAAAAAGAAAACTAACAGTTAAGAAATCTAGGCAAGGAGTACTGGTATGGAAGACTAGAATCCCTTAAATACTCAGTAACTTACAGAGAACTCAAAGAGGTAATTAAACCAATTAAGACACCCAAAAGGATCCACTAAAAACCCTAGAGGTTCCCCGGTATGGTTGTCAATTCTGCTATAGTGGGAAAACCCCCCTATGGACTACACTAGGGTTATAAAGTGCAGGCTGAGATAACCATCTAAAGTATCCTACTTTTAACAACTATACTGACAACACCCCATATTCATGAATAAAGTACAAAGTATAGGGATCCGGTAGTCTTACTTTAAACTCCATGTCTGATGTTGATCCCTATGCGTTCGGTTGCTTCTCAACTGCAAATGTCCTCCCAAGGCCGACCTTCATTTGCCAAAAGACAAACAAGAAACTATGAACATGCATTCTATATATTAACTAGTGGATTAGATGTCATAAAAAAATATAAATCAAATATCAATATTGAACACATCATGTGGTGGGACGGAAAAAGTACTTCTTTATATTAATCTCATAGATTTACTTACAAAATCAAATCGATGACTGCACCTAGAACTCGGTCCTTGGATCCTCTTCACCAAGATCCAACTGCTTCCATGTATCCTTCTCCTCTCACACTTCTATCTAGAGAATGGTCATAGGCTTATGAATGAGGAAAAGGGCAAGAATAAGGAATTATGGCTCAAAACTCACAATGTGGCTGCAAATTTTTGGGGCAAGGGGGGATTATGAAATGGGAAGAGTTTCAATGCTTTCATGTTTCATTTGGAATGAGACCTCAAAACCTCTTTTTATATGACAAAAATATGGTTATTCGGTTGGGTGATGGGCTATTGGCGGTCAATTGGTTGGGAAACTATCCAATATCCAATAATCTCAACGAATCCCTTGCAACTTTTTAGTTTTTACAACTTTTGTGGGTATACACTAGTTGTAATGGTGCATATAGCATATGTGCATAGGAAGTAGTGGTGCAACTAGCGTACATACACGGGTAGTAGTGGTGTAGGGCACGTACATCTTCAAAAATAGTGTTTTTAAGAAGAGTTGTTCTGTATTGGCTTGGAAAAAATAGTGAGTAAGATGGATTGATGCCAGGTCTACATTTGTGGTGAAAATTAGGGTTTAATAGATTCCCCCTAATGTGTGAAGTCAGAAGAGCATATGATGGCCAAACTACATTATAAATATTTACCAACGTATGAAGCGAGTGAGCTCGTGACCAGAGTTCAGGAGGTGCCATCTGAAAAATAACAATTGTTTCACTGAGGCGGGCATACCCATGCTCGGGATGAAATAAATCATGGATGAAAATCAAATACACTATAGATCCATGTCATACAACTATATAAAGTGTAGCCATGAGAAATACACACCGGATCTACATCTCAAAATCAAGGATATACTTGAATAGTATCCATCTTCAAGAAGCTAATGATGCCTTATGGCTGGAGATGAAGCCTTTAGAGCTCGAGCAACAACTTCAAGATATTCAAAACTCAGGTAGGAGTGTAATATGAGTGTACAAATTTACTACCCAGAGGTCTTCGACAACTCGTCGGAGAATAAACAAGAGGATCTCGGTGATCAGGCAAAGAACTTCATTGATTTCAAACAAAGACTTGATTGGACTTTCGGTATGGTCAGGCATGAGGGCAAGAGACAAACTTCATAGAGGCCGAATCAAGCTGGGTAAAACTTCCCTTGGACAATAGCATGACAAATGATTAGACTCAAGAAGCATGACATTGACATAAGTCTATGATGCAGGAGGAAACACAAACTCTCCATGTGTTTGAAAGAATAACCAAATGGAGGACACAACTCTATGTTACGAGAACAACTTCCTAAGGTCATATTAAATCCCAAATCTTGAGGAACAAATAGAAGGATGTGATTTTTCCAAGGGTGACTCATTGTGTTGCCATAAAAAGAAAATACTTTTCCCATCCTCTTTTTGGGGTATATTTGATTTTTTTTGTCTTTTTCGATATTTTAAAATCTTGAAAAAGAATAAAAAAATGCTACGTTACAAAGGAGGAATGATTGTCGCAAAGCATACTATTTCCAAGCGCAAGGAACACATTAATGCTCAAAGAAAAGGGGGCATGTGCAGGTAAAGGACATTTGGGAAAATTCCCCCATGGGTTAAGGTGTCAAGATGCAAAGGCAAAGTGCTACAAGGCTTGCGTATAAGGCATGCTTCAAAGGTTCAGTTGAGAGAAACATGGAGCCGACATTAGGCCAAAGTCGTAGGAATGCAAATGCAATTAATAGGACACAATGATAACATCCTTCAATGTAATTTTAAACGAGCCCAGAGAAGGTAAGCTCAATGGTTTTTCATTTTTAGAGAGTCTGAAAAAGCACAAACTAAGACTCCATTGGGGTACCTTTTTCGAAGATAGTCTAGTCGACTCGAAAAAGGGATAAATTAGCACCGAAAAGACGTCTATTCAAAACCATTTTAACGAGCATGACAAAGACATGATCACTCAAAAATATTTTCAATTTTAAGGAGTCTGAAAAGAGCTTAACTATGGACTCGTTGCCTTTTTCTAGATTTAGTGCCCTTAGCCCGAAAAAGGTGAAATTTACAGAGGAGAAATCTTCCACTGAGACGAATATCCCAAGGTGTACCTTTTTCATCCTTAATCTACAGGCTGGAAAAAGGGGTAAACTCATGCCATTACATGTTTTTCTTAACCAATTAACGAGTGTGAAAAAATAAGGTCACTCGACGATCTTTTTAATTTTAGGGAGTCTGAAAATAAATTAACTATGGACTTTGTATGGGATGTTATTTTTCATAAATTTAGTCCCTCGGACCCGAAAAAGGATTAAACTTATACCTGTGAATACTCTTCTAGTGAACCGAAGTTTTTAAAGTATACCTTTGTTCATAAAATTAACCATCTAGACCGAAAAAGGGGTAAACTACCGCTGGAAAGATGTGCCTTCAAGTTTTATTTTGGCAAGTGTGAAAGACAACAAGATCACTTGACAATGTTTTCATATTTAAAGAGTTTGAAAAGGGCTTAAAGAAGACTCCAAGAGGTTACTTTTCTCAAGTAATCCCGACGAGATCACTTGCACCAAGAAGGGGAAGCAAGGGCTCCCATGCCCCCATTGGATAAACCATCAAATCAATTGATGAGACCATGTCTCAAGAGGGAAAACATGATTGCACAGGTCCCTTCTTAGAAGCAATTGAACAATGAGGATAAGACACCACATAATTAACCCGTGGTGGGGTAGAGTCTACACGAATGTTAGGAACATATAAAGGGGCAGCCTGAAATAACGTCGAATTAGGATGATGATTATCAGATGCCAGTTGGTCGATAATGACAAGGCTTCCATTATGAGAGAAATGCATCACCCGGAAGAGAATAGACACCACAACATTCATAGCATATACATAATCACCCCCGAGAAGCATATTGAAATCTAACGGGCCTTGCACCACTATAACATTGACAATGATAGTCTTCCCACCTAACGAGATAGGTAACTAAGGAAGAACCCCCAAATATTCACTAGAACATCTGTCCAAATCCAACAACTCATGTGAAGCAAACAAATGCTTGGGAGATCCCAAGACTTTCCAAACTAAGGAGGATAAAATACTTGCAGAGGCTTCTTCATCCACAATACATCGATAAATATTTATTGAATTAACTTCAACCCTTATTTGAAAAGGTGCATAAGAAGAAAGAAGAGGCTCAAAAAGATCATTCCAATCAAAGGAAACATCCTAGGGCTTGGAGGGGGTGTGATTGAAGTGAGCAGAATGCCCCCTTGTTCTAAAATTACTGAATTGGAAATGCTAAAAACATAGTCGGTAGACACATCACTCTCCAAGAGAAGAGTGGGATCAACTGAAGACTGCATCAATGTGACCACTTTGGTAGAATCGACACTCTCCAAGAGAAGAGTGGGATCAACCAAAGATTGCATCGGCGTGACCACTTTCTCAACCAATAGTTGAATAGGTTGTGATACTACATGGTCTAAAGGCACCTCACCCCTCAAAAGAGGAATGGGATTAGCTAATGACTACATCGACATGACCAATTTTTCAACCAATGGTTGAATAGGCTGCGAGACTACATGGTCTAAAGGCACATCACCCCCCAAAAGAGGAGTGGGATCAACCGATGACTGTATCAGTGTGACCACTTTCTCAACCAATGGTTGAATAGGTTGCGAGACTACATGGTTGAAAGGCACATCACCCCCCAAAGGAGGAGTGCGATCGGTCGATGAATGCATTAGCATGATCACTTTCTCAACCAATGGATGAATAGAATGTGAGACTACATGGTCTAAAGGCACCTCAACACCCAAAAGAGGAGTGAGACCAGTTGATGACTGCATCGGCGTGACTAATTTCTCAACCAATGGTTGAATAGACTGTGAGGAAACCTCACAAGACTCTAAATCAGAAGATCTTGTAGACAGGGACCACAATCTTTGTACCTCCGAAATTTCAAGGAACAAATGAGTAAGGTGATCTCCCTTGCAAATCTTACAAGGGAACTTAGGATTACGTCCTATCCATCTAGGTTTCTCAACAAAATCAATGCCCCAACATGACTAGTAGTGGTTGGTTTTGCATCTCCAACATGACTTGCAAAGGTCAGTGATGGGTCGATAACATGACTCGCAAAGGCTACAGACCTATTGCCAGTATGACTAGCAGTGACTGGACTTTTTCCTCCAACATGACTTGCATAGGTTGGTGACTTCTTCTTCCTATTCTTCTTCTTTATACTTCATTTAGACTTCCGGTTACTAGTAACTATACTTTCACCAAAGGTGTGAGAAGGAGAAGGAGAAGACTTTGTTGATGAAGGAACATCAACATGGTGCCCATTACATAAAGTTCTTAACTAAGAAGTGTCAAGAGCATTTGATACATTTGGAATGGTACCCAACCAAACCGGTAATCCCACATTCAACCCAAGAATGTACAAAGTGGCCATCAAAGGGATACGAACATTTCCAAAGAAAGGAATTGCAAAAGAATCCTATTGCGAAGGGGTTCCTTGGTTGGTATCATTTGTAACTTTAGCCATGAATATATTATGCACAGGTTCTCCCCTTGAGGGATCCTTCAAGTCCGTAAAAGTATCACACATTGACTCTGGTGAACCAGTGTGATCAAAACAATGCCTATAAAGAGGCGACTCCACGTTTCTAAAAAGAAGACCAAAAATTCCTCACAAACGAGGAAGTGGGAAGTCTAACACCTTAGTTCAGAGACCCAAAGAAATGACTGACTAACTCACTATGGAAAACTAAGGAGCACAAAGCACACACTAAAATATCCTAAAGGAAAATCAAGAAATGACTAACTAGTTGGAAGAACAGTTACGCTAGCCAACACTGGAGAAACTTACCGATGCAAGTGAAACTTGAACACCGAATCACCCTCCAGGTATACTCTACAAAGTGTGGCCTGACGTCTTCCCTAGGTACTATGGTATACCCCCATAGTCACTTGTGTAATTCCCTAAAATAAAGCCAACTAGGTTGCCATCTCGTGAAAAATCACCAGGTGGGTACAGTCGATAGTTGGGTGGACCACAAAGATCAGGGTATCAAGCTCGAAACCTATCAAGGGTATCAAAATCAAGTGTTCCAAAATATGAATGAGGACCTCGAACATATTCGAGACCCATAAAGCGTCATGGAAAATGAGATCAATGTAATCCCAAGATAAGTCCTCTATATGTGTTCCTCCGCTACGATTGGTCTAGCTTTGGAGGGGTTATCTCTGCTACCTTTTAGTACGTGACCTTATGTTTAGCCCCTGTGTTAGAGGGGGGTCCTGGATAATTTCCACATTACTGGACTTCTGCACTCCCTAGCACAGACTCGTATGTTTTTTTTATAGCCTTAAAGAGTTTCCTCTCCAACCTAAATCAAGGCTCTAGCCCAATCTAGTTAATGGACCCTACAAACATAAATTCTGATTAATTTTAATTAGCATTCTTTTTAGTGTCTTGATTAACTCAAAAGGTAACAATAGTGCAACTGATGTTGTTAAGAATCTCTTAGAAAAAATAAACTTATAAGAACACTTTCAAAGAAGGATTATATTTCTTATTTTTCTTTTGAAATGATTTTAAGATGAGAAGAAAACACAACACTATGCTAATTTCTTTTTCTTTTTCAAATAAAAATGCAAATAAAATGCCAAGA
>SNQJ01S0045216.1:56526-70601 GCA_010110895.2 Picea sitchensis | reverse complement strand
TTTTTTCTTCCAATCGAAGAAGAAGTAACAAAAGATTCTAAAATAAACTGATGAATACACGATTCATGCCCCCCCCCCAAAATGAAACTCATTTTTCTTAAAATTTCAAGCTAAAAATAAGTTTAAAAATCTAGGAAACACAAGAAATATTTAAAAGGATAAAGAAACTGACGTCAAACCCAGGCTTAAAGACTGTAACTACAGAGACCAATACTAAACCAAGAAACCCCTGAATAGTCAGACTTCAATCAGGGAAGTGGATGACTACCTCTTCTTAAGAAAACGACTTCCTGACATAGGAACGCGATTGATACTTCTGTAACCTACATATGTATGAGGGCTATCCAAAGATAGGGCACATATGTATGCATGCAGACCCACTATAGGTCACGTACACCTATGTGAATTCTCTAAAAATAAAACTAATAGTCAAGAAAACTAGGTAGGGATTACTAGTATGGAAGACCATAATCCCTTAAATACTTAGTAACTTACAGAGAACTCAAAGAGGTAATTAAACCAATTAATACACCCAAAAAGATCCCCTAAAAACCCTAGAGGTTCCCCATTATGGTCGCCAATTATTCTATAGTGGGAAAACCCCCTTACATACTACACTAGGGTTCTAAAGTGCAGGCAGAGCTAACCGTCTAAAGTATCATACTTTTAAAAATTATCACGACAACACCCCACATTCATGCAGAAAGTACAAATTATAGGGATTTGGTAGTCTTACCTTAAACTCTGCATTCGATGTTGATCCCTATGCATTCAGTTGCTTCTCGACTACAAATCTCCTCCCAAGGATGACCTACATTCACCAAAATAAAAACAAGAAACTATGAACATGCATTCTATATATGAACTAGTGGGTTACATGTCATAACAAAATATAAATCAAATATTAGTATTGGACACATCATGTGGTGGGACAAAAAAAGTACTTCTTTATATTAATCTCATAGAGTTACTTACAAAATGAAATCGATGGCTGCTCCTCGAACCTAATCCAGGGATCCTCTTCACCAAGCTCCAATTGCTTCCACGTACCCTTCTCCTCTCACACTTTTGTCTAGAGAATGGGCATAGGCTTATGAATGAGGAAAAAGGGAAAGAATAAGGAATTCTAGCTCAAAACTCACAATGTGGGTTCAAATGCTTGGGGCAAGGGGGGATTATGAAATGGGTAGAGTTTCATTGGTTTCATGTTTCTTCTGGAATGAGACCCCAACACCTCTTTTTATACAACAAAAATATGGTTATTTGGTTGGGTGACAGGCTATAGGCGGTCAATTGGTTGGGAAACTACCCAATATCTTGTAATCTCAATGAGTCCCTTGCAAATTTTTATTTTTTGCAACTTTTGTGGGTATACCCAGGTTGTAGTGGTGCAGCTAGCATACGTACAGAAGAAATAGTGGTGTAGGGTGTGTACATCTTCAAAAATAGTGTTTTTAAGAAGAGTTGTTGTGTATTGGATTGGCAAAAATAGTAAGTAAGATGTCCTGATGCCAGGTCTGCATGTGTGGTGCAAATTAGGGTTGTAAGAATACTCAGGGTATATTATCATTTGTTACTGTGTCGATCTATCTTTGGGTATGTTCTTCAATTTTAAAAGGGTTAGGAAACTAATGCATGTTATATTCGAAGCATTAACAAAATATCTTGCGAAGTTCTTTGATCACAAATTTGTGTCCCAACCTGGTTACAGACACCTGCATCCTATAAACCCCCCTACTTCTACCTCAGGTGAGACTTTGCCTGCTTCGTAGGTGTTTCCAAAAGGGTCGATAGTTGGGGTTTTGTTGGTGCATTGTTAAGCATTTAACCCTAGGTCTTCCTCTGTGCCAACAAATGGTTCCGTTGTTGAGACCTGAAACTGTGATTACTGGGAACTGAAGGAAAGAAAAAGTAAATCTTTGTGCATAGATTTGTTGCTGAAGTGCATAGTACTCTACTTGAATTATGAATCTTTGTGCTAAGAAAGTAAATTGATCTGAAGAAAAGAGGTAATATCCTAAAAGAGGTAAAGCTTTGTGCTTTGGCAAGAGAAGGATAAGTGAATTTTTTTTTTTTGAAAGCATGAACTTAAGTATGTTTAATAGATTTTGTCCTAGTCTAAAGCCTAGGGCACAACTGAAAGAAAGAGTTGATTTGAGTAAATTTAATGGAAATGAAGAAATATATGTTATTCCTATGCATAGAAAGAGTTTTTGGACTAATAAATGGATGCATGAACCTAGAAAGAATTTTTGAAGATTGCAGGTCCAACACTATGATCCTAGGGGAAATGTGCAGTACAGAAGAGGTTGGGGGGGAATTAAAAGAAAAAGAGGATTGAATTTGTTTTATAATTTCAAAAGGCTGGGATATCTTGCTAAGGAATTTCCTAAGGTAGGCCCTATTTTTGTTTGTTGTAATATTGTTGGTCATGAGTTTGAGGATTGTCCAAGGATTATTGCTAAAGTTGAAGGGATGAACATAAGACAAGAAAACTATGAACAAAGTCAAGAGACTAAGGGCATGTTAGAAATTCATAAAGAGAAAGAATCAAAGAAGGTTCAGAATATGTTATTATAGTTGAAAGAAATGGTGGACGTTCACAAAGATGTCAATTTACTAGAGATCCTGAAAGAAAAACAATGCATAAGTGCAAGAATAGAAGACTTTGACATAGACTGTGTCTTGGATGAAGAAACACAAGTGAATATTGTGACAAAAGAAACTTGGAAAATTTTGGGAAATCCTACTGTGATACCTTCATTGGGAAGGATAGGCTTGTTTAAGGGAAATATGATAACCCTATGTAAAAGAGTGACTAATGTACCTATTATTGTTTAGGGAACATCGACTGAAGAAGAATTTAAATTCATTGAGTTTGTTGGGGACAACGCCCCTTTCCTGCTATTGTTAGGTAAGACTTGGATTGAGAAGGATTATATCAGAAGAAAAGTAGGGGAAGAAGCTAGAGAAAATAAAAATCAAGAATTAAGTGATTTCATAGCTAGGAGAATAGATTGACTAATAGAAGAACGAGAGGATAAGTTGAAGCAACAGAACAAAGTAACAATGCAGGAGGAACAAAGGGAAAAATAATTATCTATCAAGGTTGAAAGAATGCAAGAAGGCTTGAAGAACCTATCTATGCAAGAAATAAGTATATCCACCCAAAAAGTGTTAAGAAAAGAGATATTAACTTCAAACGCTTTAAAGGCACCTCAACAGTGCGAAGCCACTACGATAGGGGAACACAAGAATAAGAATGGAAAGAGGATTTTAGAAACAGTTAGAGAGACTCAGATCACATGGAATAAGACAAGGAATATCAATAAAAATAAATCTAAGTTGGAAAATATACAAGAAGCTACATAGACCAAATGGAAGACTTCAAAGACTAGAACCTCATAGGAGGTAGGTTCGCAGGAATTGCACCTCGCTGGAACAACAGGTCCACACACAATTGGAAAGTCATATGACCATTGGAGGCACCCCGATCATTAGAATGATGCTCTGGAATGGTTAGAAAACACATTTGTGGGTTGATGGAACGCTTTTGGACGTTGAGACCGCGACATAATAGACAAATTTACATTGATGGAAGCATTCCCCAGCCATTGGAAGATTCGTTACAAGGCCCCGCTAATTTAACTCGTGGGTCATTGCATTGGGACCAATTTTTTCTACCCATGATTGAATGAGCTAAACAAAGAATTATCCAAGTGTCAGGCTATGTTATCTGAAACTAGCCCCGCCTATCCATTTGTCTACCCTACCGTCTATTTGTTTACCCTACCTATCTGTTAAAATCTAGAATGTCAGGAAAACCTAGTGAATTGGACAAGTCTTTCGAGGAAGTCCTCAAGAAGATAATGGCTGACAGACTGATATATGAAGTAGTGGTAGTCCAACGTCGTGTTTCATAATAACTACCAGCCGTTAAAGGTCTCCATCGAATCATTTTCCTGCATGACATTGCACACCCTACACCAGTACCAACCAATAGAAAAGTTATGCATTGATCCTCATTTCATTTACATCATCACGCATAGAGATGAGAACCAGGAAGAATTGTGGTTGCACTACAAGTTGACGTATGATGATATGGAGCAGATTACAAAGGAGTGTCTGGAGGAATTTCTTGAACCTGTCACGGATGCAGAATTATCTAACACTGACACCATAGAAAGTCCCATATTTATCTGAGTTGAGCATGTCAGATAGTCTAGTGGGATGACGGAGAAGAAAAAGCAAGAGGAATTCTAAGATACAAGTGATGAAGAGGACAATTATTTTGAAGATAATGGGTCTGGTTCACCGGGAGGAGGAGAAGATGAAGAAAATGGACAAGGAGGAGGAGTTGAAGGAGAAGAAGAGAAAGGAGGACGTGAAGCTACCACCCCTCCACTTGAGGATCCCACCATTGGGATATTAACACCACAGAAGAGGAAGTTTGGAAGCCACCCTCACGAAGGACAACATCAGTCTGGTCCATGGAGCTATGGAGGACACTTCCAAGGACATATTGCAAAGATATGGAGAGAAGGAGGAGGAGATATATGGAAGGATCAAGCAGGAATTGAAGGAAGTATAGAAATATGTTCATTTGGTCTGTGAAATACCCACTGTGCCTTCCTCCTCACCGACTACACAATTGGGGGATGAACCAACCCAATTAAGAAGACTAGCAGATGCAATAGAAGCCCGCTTCCAGAGAGTCTAGGAAGAGAAGGAGAAGGCTACAAAAGCCTTGAAATAGGATAAATATGAAGTTCTAGTTCAATTACGAGAAGCACAAGACAATCTAGCAGCCTAGAAAAGAGAGAAAGCAAAGATTCAGGTGAAGCTCTAGGAGGAAATATCCCAGCTACAGAGAGAAAAGGAGCAATGGATCGCATAATGGGCCATGGTAAAAGAAGTGGTGAGTAAAGCATGTCACTCTATGCTAGGCTTGGCACAGGAAGAGAAAGAGTCGATCCAATATTAGATAGCAAATCTCACTGAGACTGTCCAACAACTTCAGGCTAGGATAATAGAATTGGAGGCCCAAACACTACCGAGCACCCCGTAGGAGGTGTGTGACCAGAGGGAGGAGACCGCTAAGAACATGCTAGTAAGGATAAGAGCCCTCACATTGGAATGAAAACAACTGAGTGATAGAAGCACACAAACATATGAATGCCTCGCTGAGGATCCATATCTAAGGAATATGTAATTGCAGTTATAGGAGGTGCATCAGCAGGAATTTTCCATGCAGGTGCAGATGAAGTTTCTCACTATGGTAGAAAGAATGAAGAGATCTCAGGAGCAATGCACAGTACAACAATATATCACTCCCCTCCAGGGTAGGGTAATGGAAGTGAAGCAAAATCTACAACCTATGTAGGATGAAGCCTGGAATGTGTTCAAAGAGATTGAAGGACAGGGCTCACAATTGGATCAAGTGGTTGCAGCAGTAGAACAATGCCTGAAAGGGTCTGTTACAGGGAAGATGATATGGGAGCTTGAGGCTTAGGCGAAGCATCAACTTGAGGTAGCTCAAGTTAATCTTGGGGCCTTTGAAGTATCATTGTCTAGACCTTAGTGACTCAGGACAAGTCACAAGTGAGTGTTAGGGGCCCGTTGTCTCTCGAACAAGTTTTGAGGAAACCTTGGTCATATTTTTCCCACTTTTGGAATTCGACACAATGGTCAAAGAAGGAGCACCCAGTCAGAGATGAGATCACAGATATCACTGATTTTGCAGGCTATGTGGACCAAGTAAGGGTTTCTCTAGGGTTTTTGTAATGGGTTTATGGGATGTCGGCCCATGGATCTTTCCCATGATTAGGTCGTATTGTAAGGGTTTGTAAAAGTATACATAAATAAGAGTGTGTTGTAGAAGAAAAAATAAAAATAAAGATAAGCATAGATAAGTGAAAGTAGTTTGAGTTTCTTTGTGCAAAGGAATGTACATATGTTAAGGCTTTGTGCTTGATAGAGAGATGGTTCTGGGCCTTGACCTAGTTTTGGAGGGAGGATCTGGTGCTCAATGCGCATATGTCCTGTCTGGTGAGGTTCTCGACTTCGTGGATTAGTGCACAAGAGTGAATGAATGTAAGATATGGATGAATAATAAAGATGTGAAGTGATTGGTAGACATAGCCCCACACTGGGGTGAACCACGTATATCTGGTGGCTTGGTTTTCTTTGTATTGTGTTATCTATGTTATGAATCTGCTCAGTTCTATGATTATTATGTATGATAGATAGATCTTGTGGTTGCTTAAGTGCTTTAATTGTATTGATGAATTCTAGACTTAATCTATAATTCTAAGTGCTAAATACTCAAGGTATATTATCATTTGTTATTTCTTCGATCTATCTTTGGGTATGTTCTATGATGCTAATAGAGTTAGGAAACTAATGCATGTTATCTTCTAAGAATTAACAGAATATCCTGTGAAGTGCTTTGATCATAGATCTATGTCCCAGCCTGGTTACAGACACCTACATCCTGTAACCCCCCCTGCTTCTACCTAGGGTGAGACTTCGCAAGTGTTTCTGAAAGGGCTGGTAGTCAAGGTTTTATTGGTGCGTTGTTAAGCATTGAACCCTGGGTCTTCCTCTGTGCCAACAACAATGAAATAGATAATCATGAACAAAACATCAACCAAGTACATCATATTCCATATTGTGTGCCAACCATGCACAACACCCATGTGCATCACCCATGTACACCAATATCATAGAATATCCCATAAGATGTCATCAATGGAGTGTATCAATCATATGCTTCTACAAACATGACAACCATGTGTCTCAAACAAGTGTCATATCACCCATGACATGATTCTATCATGAACCAAGTGCCATAACCATGTATTTCAATTAATCAAGTGTCTCAACTATATCATCCAATATATCATGTACCAAAGTATATGATAAAAAAGTAATACCAATGGTGTACTTTATCCAAGTACTATCATCTACATACATATACCATCTATGAGTGAATCAACATTGCACTAATCATGTATCACCACCTATACCAAGAAAGTGCATTAACCATGCACCAATACCACAACAAGATGAACTACAATCAAGATGCGTCCTCATATATGAATTCCATATCAACCATAAACCATGTTCCAATAATATTGCTAGTAGGTGCCTCTAACAGTGTACCAAAAGTGTACCAATCATGCATCAACTAGAGATCAAGCTATGACTCATCAATGATGTACAACATGACCACTTCATCAAATTACCAACTACATGTCCCAATATGTAGCCCATCCATATGCCAAATGCATGCACCAATATATCCAACACATATGCTTCCAATAATACATCATAAGATATATCAATGAAACTGAAATATGTACCATCCATGTACCCCAACAGATCATCCTTGACCTCCATTCACTACAACAAATACTAAGCATCCAATAATACATGTACTAGGAGATCAATGACATCTCTAGCTAGCATCACATGATATATCTCATAACCAAAGTGCCATAACTTCATTGTCACAACCACCATTATTCTTCAACAAAAACAAATGTCTCAATACACACTCTATGGTTAGTACCATACATCCAATATAGTCTTTCAAAACTCAACCATATGTCACCAGCATACATACATCAATTATGTATTTCAACATGTAATCATGAAAACCTACAACAAAGAATGTCAGACCCTACAACAAACCATGCCAGACCCTGTAACACAGAGTTATACCATCATACCATGCTACAACTCATGTGCATAGCCTTTTCCCCAAGTCTCTTTCCCATAGATACGTGGCATGTTGCATAGACAACACGTGTATGTACACAACTTATTAATAGGTCAGCTTGCATATGAACGTGACTATTACCATTGTAACCCATGTATTCTTCTAAAGATGACAAATTTGAGCTTCCCTTAAGGCTGCCATTCTTCTCTGGTTGTTCATTCTTATTTACCCACTTCTGAAGGTGTCCCTGCTTCTCAGAACTTGCACTCTGAGCTTCCATCCTTTCAAAAATATCTTCCTTCCTAACTTCATGTCGTCTTCTAGTCATGCTATATGAATTCCTCCTCATGGAATTTCTTCTTGTGTTTCGACAATTCTGGTATTTGTGGCCAAATCCACTACAACTGTAGCATCTCATGGTGTGACAATGAGAAACAATGTGTCCTACTTGATCACATATCCAACACCTTAGGGTGTTATGAAATATTTCATTATCTCTCCTTACATACAATTTGCATTCCAAAGCTTTGTGACCATATTCATTACATGAGTAATAGTGGCCATGAAAAACATCTTCATACATTTTATTTGGTGTCCATCTTGAAGGTGTCTCTCTTCCTTGAGGTGTAAATATGGCTTCTTGATGTCTTCCTTTCTTAGTTCTTTTGAAACTTTCCTTGCCTTGTGTATATGGTTGAATTGCAACATTATTTCCATCCTTTGAGAGTGAGGGACTTACCTCATGCTTCTTTGAGGTGCTTGCTTCAACATGTGTAACTTCTTTGTTGTATCCAAGACCTAATCTATCATTTGGTGATCTTTGACTATCCAATATCTCATTCAATATTGTTGATCTATTCAATAATTTGTTTGACTTCTCTACTTTCTTTCTAAGATCAACAACTTCAGATTCCATATTATGACATGACTCTTCCATTTCATTTACTTGATTCTTTAGTAATTCCTCTACCCTTTTGGCTTCTTCAACTTGGGTCTTGAGATGGACACTAACTTCAAGACTTTTTCTAATCTCATCATCTAGCTTATTATTCTCTTCTATTTCATTCTTTAGTCTTTTGATCTCTTCTTCTTTTTCTTCTAATTGAGTCTTTTTAATTTCTTCTTGTTCCTTGTGCATTTCCTTTAACTTCAATATATTCCCTTGATTCTTTTTAAGAAACTTTTTGGTGTTCTTAGAAAGATATATATATTCTATGTAACAATGGTCATAGTTGTATTCAAATAGCCCCCATTCAACTTTCCTTTCAAGCTCTGATAGTTCTTCTTCTACTTCTTCCATGGGATAGCTATCATCCAACTCTACACAAACTATTTCTAGTTTTTCTTCTTCACTTGTAGAGAAATATTCAATATCATCACTTTTTGAAATATTGCAATCGGGGGATTTTGGAGATTCTTTACCTTCATTGATCTTGATGGAATTTTCTTGAAGGTCTTCCTTTTTTCCAACATCATCACATTTAGAATCATTGCAAATAAAGGATTTTGGATATTCTTTACCTTCATTGTTCTTGATGGAGTTGTCTTTAAGGTCTTCCTTTTTTCTTTGGTATGTCTCCTCTAGATTTAGCCATAGATCCTCGGCGGAAGTGCATTGTCCCATGCTCTCTTTGATAGAACTTGATATTCCACTAAGAGTGGTCTTGAGAGCCAATGAATCGCTCTTCTTTTCTTCCCTTTGAGTTGCAAACTTTGACTTGTTCTTCAAAGGAACTGATCCACCAATATTTGCTTTCCAAACACTTGCTCATATTTCCTTCAAATGCACCTTCATTTCTATTCTCCATGTAGAATAGTTTTCCTCATCAAGGATTGGAACTTCATCATCCATTTGTGTGTACATGGATCTCCTCCAATCTTGTTAAGGCTTATAGTGAAGTTCGTCTCTGATTCCAATCGTTGGACACACCGACCACACTAAGAGGGGGGTGAATCAGTGTAGGGCTCTTTTTAAAACTTCCCCTTCAAAAAACTCCTTAGTTAGCAATCACCATTTACTCATTACTTATTGTTGTCATTTATAACCAGTTAAATGTGAACATACATCAACAACATATATCATCAATAAGTCATCACCACAAGGAACACAAACAACAAAAATAACACAATATGTATGTACAATTTTATTTTTATTACAGACTACAATCCTTGGGTTATCAACAACAATTGAATAGATCTACAAATACATAAGAGAACCATCTCTACAATACAAGAATCATATTACACAACTCAGCACCAACTGAGAAGAGGAATCAATCTTCAACATATACCAATCTTTCAACAGGTATGTGACATGTCAATAATGTTGGTCAGTTTGCACAGGGCTTGGTTTTGTCATTAATGTCAAACTTAAATCCATAAGACCAAGAGAAGCAACTGCACGATGGTTAGCTGAGATTTCCTTTGGAACTCGGGAATTTAGAAAGGAAGGAGCGCGCAGTAGAAGAGAACAGATCTCAGGCGTTAGATTCGAGCACGGGGCCCGACTGTCAACAGATCCAGGAGAACCTGTACGTTCTTTAAAGCGCAAGGTGAAGCGGGCTTATAAAATCCTAAAAGCAAGAGGACCATCCATCTTCGAGCATGACACATGGTCACAAATCAACTTTTCATTGACTAGAAATTAAAAGAAAGGAGGTGCTCCAACTTCCGATATCCCGATACATGAAATCGCGAAATGCAAAGTCCCGATGAGATTAGGACCATCTGATCACAAAAGGTCATGGGCCGTCGATCGGAGAAAAGTGGATATCGGGGATCGCAACTTGGAGTGTCGAAACACTTCATCACAGGAACCCCAAAATGCCGAAATGCAAAATGTCGAAATGCTAAAATGCGGAACGTCGAAATGATGAAATACGAAACGCCAAAATGCTGAAATGAGAAATGCATTTTTGGCATAGGCAGTGGTTACTGTCGATGTTCATGTGAGAGGGAAGAACTAGCACGAAGCTACACTCCATTTCGGGAATCACAACTTGGAGTGTCGAGACCCTTCGACACAGGATTGTCGAAATGTGAAATGTGAAACACATTTCGTTTAGCCTATGGTCACAACCAATGGTCATATGGTTTATCACAAGTGTCTTTCTGAAGTAGTCGAGGGTTATTCTATGCTGAAAAGTAGAAACAAATGTATGTTCATTAAATGGTGTTGATTAAATATTTAAACTGATCATGTGAATGTTGTTCTTCTTGATGCCTTGGCCAATAATGATCACTGTAAGGTATTTATTCAATTATTGTAACTAAATATTCGAAGCCTGAGGGTTCTAGTGTACTCTCTGAATGTACAGGGTAAATATAAGTGAAATTTGTGTGATGGAAATGATGGAATAAATGGTAGAGCCGTAGCTCTGAAAAAAACACAGAGGAGAAAAGTAAAATTCATTTCTGTAAATTAAGATGAACTGAAATAAATTTATATAGGGACAGTGAGAAGAAATGATGAAGATAGAGAAAAGATTAAGGAGAGAAGACATATGCATAGATTGATAAATCTAAGTGGTTTGGTCAAGAATGGATTCTGATATGAATACATAAACAAAGAAGATTTGAATGCTTAATCTTTGATAGAGAAGATAAAGAGTTGGTCTAAAGGTTCTTAGTGACAGAGAATGATTCCAAGGTGGTAGGGAGGAGCAAGGGGAGACTGTAAAAGTCTCATGTACAAGTTGGTTCTTGTACATATGGGAGTTGTAGATTCCATTCAGTAGCTATTGAAGAAACGAAGGTAGCAACCTCATCTGGGTTGTAGCTCAGATAAAATACAAATGTAAAGAAAAGTTGGAGCTTTCCTTTCATTCATAAGAAGAAAACAAAGAAAAGTTGAGCCTTCATTCATAAGAGAGGTTTTTCCCTTTGGCTCTCATGAAAACTTATGTCATTGTCTATTTATGTGAGTGCATATTAATTGATCTGAATGATTTGTATACATTGCAAAACGCATAATTTGTGTTCATTGAGTAATTTGTTTTAAAGAAAAGAAAGATTTTTTATCTAACCGACCAACTCTCCCGCTAGGCTATCTCATTTAACAATTGGTATCAGATCAAGTTTACTTCAAGATTTAGTTTAATCACTGGAAGTTTGATCTTTAATAATGGATAAGAAATCTAATTTTACTAAACATGGATTACCTCTGTTTGATGGACATAATAATGCTTTTTGGAGTATCAGGATCAAGTTGTTTTTACAGTCTCAAGGAGTAGATGTTTGGCAAGCTGTGTTGAATGAATATAAGGCTCCAGCAACAGTTCCAACAAATGTTGTAGGGAAGAAACTCTATGAGAGTAATTCCAAAGCTATGTATGCAATACTTGGAGGATTGGCAGGTTCAAAATTTTTTAAGGTAATGCATTGTGAGTCAGCAAAAGAGTTATGGGACAGACTGAAGAAGGTATATGAAGTAGATACTAAGGTTAATAATTCTAAATTACAATCATATAGAATTCAATTTGAAATTTTAAAGATGGAAGAATATGAAGATATAGCTACCTATTTTTTACGTATTGATTAAGTAGTCAATACTATGAGAGGTTTAGCAGAAACAGTTGGAAATGATATTATTTTGCAAAAAGTTCTTAGATCTTTACCTGCAAGATTTGATCCCAAAATATCTTCTTTAGAAGAAAGAACTGATATTGCTACTTTACTAATGGATGAGTTGCAAGGAATACTAACAACATAAGAGATGAGCAAATCCAATGAGAATCCTTCCAATAAGGAAGCATCTTTCAAGGAAGCAAAGAAGGACAAGAAAAAGGTTGAAACATAAACCAGTAATCATGAGGATTCAAAAGAAGACATGGAAGAAGATAACTTTGTCAAAAATCTAAAAAGAGGTACTGGTAAGTACAAAGGTAAACTTCCTCTCAAGTTCTTTAATTGTGGTAGAATAGGGAATTTTGTTTCTAAGTGTCCTTTCAATAAACATTCTGATGGAGAAGAAGAAAGTAACATCAAAACCAAAGAATATTAAAAAATGTATAATAATCCATTTCAAAGAAATTCTTATAAAAAGAAAAGCCTATTCATAAAAAATAATAGTGAATCCTTAGATATAGATGAAAGTCATGAAAGTTTAGATATAAGACTTTTTATGGCTATGGAAAATCAGAATGATGAACTTACTGAAGAAGAAGAAGGTGAATTTGACTTGGAAGCTGAACTTGTAAGTGCTTTGTCTGAACTAAAGAAAGTAAGAAGAGAATGCAAACAATTCAAAAGAGAAATTGAGAGTTTAGATCAAGAATTACAGAAGTCAAACAATTTAATTGAAAACAATGAGATCATGTTAGTTGACTTAAAATTCAAAATAGAAGAGGCTAGAGTGACTGAAGAAGCTCTAAATAATATACTTACAGAAAAGGAAAAGGAAAATGAAGGTTTAAAATTTGAAGTAGTTTTATTAAGAAAGAAAGTACAAGAAAATAACATGAATCATAGTTCTCAAGTGTTGGATCAAATTATCTGTAGTCAAAGATCAACTTATGATAAGACTAGAATTGGGTATAAATATAAAGTTACTAATACAAGCTCTAGTTCAAGTTTTGAAAAAGTAGGTACAAAACATACAAATGAGAAAAACACCTACAAGAAAAAGGGATCAGAAAAGAAAGAAGATATTCAGGCTTCAACAGTGCATAGAAAAAGTTATGTAAGTCATCAAAACAAGTTTGAAGGTTACTTCTTCTTTTGTTATAAGTATGGACACAAATCAACTTTCTGTAATGTTTTTTCAAGGAACAGAAGTGCACATAATAGCCATGGCATATCTAGATTTGAATATTAAACAAGACATGGTAAATCTATTCAGAACAATGTGAACAACTCACATAACAGATTTGATGCTTTGAAATTTGAAGTTGAATTCTATAGGTGTAATAACTTTGGACATATTTCAATAAATTGTCCAATGAATTTTCAAAAATCTTTTATAAACCAATACACAAATCAGAAAACTAGTTATTGGAAAAGGAAGAATGATCATTTGGAAATTGAAGAGCATAAACTTGCTTTACAAGTTGATCATAAAGTTAAATGGTGTGTGGATAGTGGATTCTCAAAACATATGATAGGAAGAAAAATAATATTTGATTCTTTAGATGAAAGAAAATAAGGTTCAGTCACATTTGGTAATGATCAATCAATTCGAATAGTTGGAAGAGGCACTGTTTGTTTGAACAAAGACATAATGGCTGAAAATGTTTTAATGGTTAAAAATATGGAACATAACTTGTTGAGTGTAAGTCAAACATGTGATAAAGGACATATTATGATATTTGATTCTAAACAATGTCAAATCAGGGATGTTAAAACAAATCAGTTA
>SNQJ01S0045216.1:33875-56476 GCA_010110895.2 Picea sitchensis | reverse complement strand
ATAACATATACATTTTAGATGAGAAGGATGAAAATTGTTATCTTGGACATGAAGATGAAAGTTGGTTATGGCATAAAAGACTTGGGCATATTAACTTTGACAATTTGATTCAGTTAAATAAAAAAGAGGCAATAAGGAACTTACCTGTCATAAATAATCTTTCCAACTCTATTTGTAAACAATGTCAACATGGTAAACAAACTAGAGTCAAGTTTAAAACAAAGGAATATTCTACAACAAGATCTTTGGAAATAATAGATGCTGATGTATGTGGACCTATGAGGAAAACATGTCTAAATGGTGAAATATACTTTCTATTATTTGTGGATTATTTTACTCAAATGACTTGGCTATTTTTATTCAAAAAGAATTCTGAAACATTTAGTTGCTTTCAAGTTTTCAAAGAATTGACTAAAAATGAAATTGATATGAAGATTAAGTGCTTAAGGTCAGACAATGGAGGAGAGTTTGTGTCAAAAGAATTTAACAATTACTATGATGAAAATGGAATTAAAAGACATTTCTCTGTTATAGAAACACCTCAGCAAAATAGTGTTGTTGAAAGAAAAAACATAATTGTTATGGAAATGGAAAGAACAATGTTAAATACACCGCTATACACATACTAAATAGAAGTTTGATAAGAAATAATAATGATAATACACAATATCAATTATGGAAAGGAAGACCAACAAACATAAAACATTTTAGAATTTTTGGGAGTAAGTGTTACATTAAAAGAATTAATAAAGATCTGGGAAAATTAGACTCTAGAACTGATGAAGGCATATTGGTTGGATATTCATGTTCAAGAAAGGCTTATAAATTCTATAATTTCAGATTAAGAAAGATTTTTGAATCTATAGATGTAGGGTTTGTTGAAATTACTATGACAACTGAAAGGGGGGGTGAATCAGTTGTTACTGTGCTTAAACAATTTTAAGTCTATTAAACCATTTTTAATATTTCATAAAGTGACCATCAATATTATACATCATATGGACAACATAAATAATGAGCATCAATCACACATAACATATACACAAAGACAAATTTTCATGAGTAAACCCATAAAGGGAGAAAACCTCTTCTTCTTCGAAATGATAGGTAGTCTTTTAAGTTTTGTGCATCATCTATGTTTGAGCACCAACTCAAGATGAGGCTACTACCTCTATTTTAAAAGCTTCCACTTGTTGAGAGAAAAAACTCTTTGGTTTCTCTAGCACCCACTAGAAGGAAGCACCAACTCCCTAAATATTCCATCACCAACTGGATTTATACAAGCACCAACATGTATACATAAAACTCTGTGTTTTCCCGAGCACCACCCTGCCACCCTGTTTTTCTAGCCACAACTAGATAGAAGATACAACTTACAATATTCAAGAACCAACTTGAATATAAGAGGACCGCAGTCCTCCCTAGCACCACCCTTCCTCCATGATTATAAATAAATGATTGACAAAAAAAAAATAGAGGTATTTGTTATTGGATAAATCCGTAAGTGTGGACACAAACCGATCTCCCTAGATCCACCTGGATCTAGAACAAAGCAAGACAAAATATGACTCTTTCCCTAAATTCTAACCATTGAATTAAATAAGAGGCAAGAACAAGGAACATACCTTATTAACGCTTCCTTTGGTCTTTGTTTCTCCTGCTTTTCTCCAATGCTCTCGTACAGTCAAGACCAAAACAATACAAACCAAGTGGAGTAAAGAAAACACAATCTATTCAATAGTCAATCTATGTATATGATCAAGGAGTTATACAATAAAGTAGACTTAGCTTTATGGGAAAGAATCATATTACTGTATCATATTAAATGTGAAAGAGAGATTACAACCATGGCCTTGATGTCGTAAGGTCCCTTCCTATAAATAAAATGATTGACAAAAAAAAAAATAGAGGTATTTGTTATTGGATAAATCAGTAAGGTGGACACTAACCGATCCTCCTAGATCCACCTCGATCTAGGACAAAGCAAGACAACATGACTCTTTCCCTAGTTTTTAACCATTGAATTAAATAAGAGGCAAGAAATAAGAACATACCTTATTATCGCATCCTATTGTCTTTGTTTCTCCCGCTTCCAATGCCTTCGCATGTCAAGACCAAAACAATACAACCAAGTGGGAGTAAAGAAAACACAATCTATCTTAATAGTCAATCTATGTATATGATCAAGGAGTTATACAATGAAGTAGATCTCTTAGCTTTATGGGAAAGAATCATACATCAGATCATATTAAATGTGAAAGAGAGATTTCATAACCATGGCCTTTGATGTCGAAGGTCCTTCCAACTTCCTTCATTCCCACACACTTCTTTCTCCAAAAATTAAACCATAGATTTGATGATACTCACAATCTATCTTTGACAAAGAAAATCTCAAAGCCACTCTAACCAAGCCAAAGCTAACATGCTCAAGAACCAACAAAGCTAATCCTAAGTTAACTTTCTCCATGAGAACTCCTCTCCTTTATAAGTTGAAGAGGATAAGGTGAGGAGGTTAGGATGATCCCACTAAATCATGAAAGTTTATAAGATCCAAACCATTCGATGCCACCTCACCATAGAAGTTTCTCCTTTCAGAAGATTCAAGAAAATGCTCATTTTTCCCATCGCAAGAATTCCTCAAGACTTAGCTATAGTAACCGCGAGAATGGGTCATTTCAAGACCTCAGCCTATATAGTACTCCTGCTAACTTCCTTTTTATAAGGTTTTTACATAAGAAAATGCAACTTATTTTCTCAAAAAAATTTCTTCCTTCTCTTGTGAACTCAAAGCATCGACTCTCCGGGTTGGCAACAGATAGGTTTACATCATTAATGATCATAGGGATGACGAAAATAATGTGTATCGTAGAGCCCCCAAAGTATGAAGTTAGAACATAGTGATAGCTGAAATACTTTCATTTGAGTGTGTGTAGGGAACAAGGAACACTTCAATAAAACCTCAACAAACAAGGAAATACAAGACAATAATATATCACTGAGGTAGGCATTCCCATACCGTAATACAATGACTAAAGCATAAATGCCTATTACGTGAAGATCCATGTCATAAGACAAGTCATGGCCACCAAACATACATTGTGGATCCATACCATTATGAGATTCCAAATCAACATAGCCACCAAAATACACTCAGATCTATGTGTTAAAGACTCCAAATTTGAACATAGCCACCATACATACAAATGTGGATCTATATGTAACAAGACTAATATACTCTAATGCAACCTCGATCTATCAGAAAATATCCAGAGACTTCATCTCTCGCCACTCTTATAGTACAAATCTAACCATGTGAATACATGTACCGGGTTTAACATGGTATAAACCACTTGATTGTCGGTCATTAGTGTATACCGCTAACAAGTGCGTAGGTAAATCACCATAAATGTCAATGACTCCTAAGGTACACTAGTACAATCCAACAAATGTGAATAATGAGTCAAGCTCTAACACTGGATGAATCTTCCAATAGTGGGTTCAATGATGTAAACCCATCGTCGAAAGTGAGGAAACCGCCATTGAGGCATGCAAGTTCCAAGGTACCACTAGTTTCTAAGTCTAATTCCCGGATAATGAGTTGAAGTCGACAGAAAACGACTCGTCACAGGAGGGCCTTTAATGTATCCCACAACAAAGGACATGAAACAAGTAACAATATTTGATGTAGATCGAGTAACAAGTGATTTAGGATCGTGATGTGTGATGGTCATTAATAACAGAAGGCTTAAAGATCAGGTAAATGACGGATGCTAATAGAAGGATTTTCGTGTTGAACATCTCTTTGAACATATTAATCCATTAATGACAACTGCCTGGAAATTTTGACTCAACAACAGGGATCATATATCAATTTGTAATCTTATAGGAGTATGATCAAGAGACAAGTAGATTTTCCAACTTAGACACAAGGCAAGTGAAAGTGAAAGTGGGTGTCATGTTCAAAAGTGACTCTTCCACGTAATACAGGTTTAGATATTTCTTTCCCGATTTTTCCCCCACCATTTCTCGAAAGTACCTCTTTATTTTACGAGTTTGAGGAGGATAACATGTGCTTGTAATGTAAGCTCATCCTTCATATGAGTCCCTCGGAGTATGCTTAACGAACCCTAAGAAGGAGTGGTTCAACAATCCATATGGGCCTTTCAATGTTTATTTATGAGTCCAAAGAAAGAAAAACTGTGGTTTTTTTCATGTTTATAGAGTCTAAAAACACTTAAAGAGAACTCTCTCAGTCTTTTTCGTAAAGTAGTCCATCGAGACCAAAAGGAGATAACCATCTTCATCTAACGCTTTTCTTCAAATACTTTAACGAGCTGAGAAAATAACAAGATTGTTCTAATAATCTTTTCACAGTTTAAAGAGTCCAAAAGAGCTTCTTAAAGAGGACTCAGTGGGGGTTCCTTTCGTGATAACCTTGTTGAACCCCAAAAGTGATAAAAGTGCATGCTCAATCAATGCTCTCATGTATTGAGAACCCGGGACAAAGATTTAGCTCGGGATTGTTTTTATTTTACACAAGCTTTAAACAAAGCAAAACTATGTTTGGGATAGATTTTATTTACACAAGATTAAAACTAAACAAACTATGCTTGGACCCGGTTTCATTTTACACAAGTTTGAACCAGAGGAAACTATGCTTGCAACTTCCCAACTCATGGTTGGTACTTAGCCCCTACTTAAGAAACTGGTCTTTACTTCACATGAAGTCCAGAGGCTAAGGCAATGCCCCCCAAGCTTCATTTCAACCAACTACAAAGGAGAATGAAACAAAGCTTCAAATACTAGATGAAGGACTTGACTCAAATAGAGAGGGGGGAAATTGTTTCATTGTTTAACGAGCTTGACATAGGAACAAGAACTATGCGCCAGAATCCCTCTGCTTTCATTTTTAATGAGGTTGCCACAAAGATCTAAAAAACTATCCTCATATGGTTTCATTTTTTAACTAGCTGAAATAAAAACATGCTCAAAGACCTTTGTTTCATATTTTAACGAGGTTGCCTCAGAGACACAAAAAACTAAGCCAAAGCTAACAAGCTCAAGAACCAACAAAGCTAACTGGGCTAACTTTCTCCATGAGAACTCCTCTCCTTTATAAGTTGAAGAGGATAAGGTGAGGAGGTTAGGATGATCCCACTAAATCAAGCGAAAGGAGTAAGATCCAAACCATTCGGGGATGCCACCTCACCATAGAAGTTTCTTCCTTCTAGAAGATTTGAGAAAACACTCATTTTTCCCACGCAGAATTTCACACCTACATAGGGTGCAACCTCGAAATGTCTGGCTCAAGACCCCGCCCATATAAAACCTACTGCTAACTTCCTTTTTTTATAAGGTTTCTACACAGGAAAATGCAACTCCTTTTCTCAGGAGAAGTTCTTCTTCATTCTCTCTTTAGGAACTCAGCCACTGACCCCTCTCCTAAGGAAAATATATATGTTTACATCATTAATGATCATAGGGATGACGAAATAATGTAACAAGATTCCCAATTTACCCTTTCACTGCTTCAGCTCGGTTCAAAACTGCTCGCACTGCCGCTTCATGATATTTCATTATTCTACTCTTTCTTCGCTTTGTTCACCGGTCGTTACTCATCTCTCGAAGCGACATCATGCTATGTATACTGTAATTTTACCCTTCTTACTGTTCATCTCATTTTTCTGGTTAGAACAAATCCAACTCTGGCCACGGCCACCGATTCTTTTATAATACCTCAAATTTCATTGTTTAATTTTAACCCTCCTTGGGCAAAGAAAGAAACTTCTCAGCAACTGTATCAACAACTGATCAAGAACCATGATTTGATTATGCTAACTGAAACGTAAATGAACAGTTAATCATGAAGATCAACAATAGCCCTTTTATCAGATGCTCAAATAACCAACACCATTGGATTTCAATCCATAGGGTCTTGTGTTTATCCCATATGCCCACTGCTATGACTCATGGCCCACTTAAATGCATTTTCATTTCATTTCTAAAATCCTCAAGGTGGTCAAAGAGCCTCTGACGCCGCAAGTTGTGATCCCCGAATGGAACTTAGCTCCTATCTCCTCTCTCATATGACGAGATCAAGTGTGACCATGTACTATACAAAAGGCATTTCACATTTTTCATTTTGGCAATCCTGTCAAAGGGTATCGATTGTCTGTTAAGTATCCTAAATGGAGCTTAGCTCCACTAGCTCCTCACTCTCACATGACCACTAGAGGTGACCAAGCACTTATCCATAAAACACTTTCGCAATTTCACATTTAGACACTTCGGGACTCATGTGATGAAGAGTATTGACTCTTCATGTTACAATCAATGAAAAGGAGCTTAGTTTACGCTTATCTCCTTTCTCCAAATTCTTTTGTTGATGTGGGACCTTGTCTATGACCATGGGTCATTCCTTATCGTGATTTCACATATCACACTTTGGAAGGTTATATGATTTCCTTCCTTTGACTTTTCCAGCCAACAGATGCCAATCGCTTGCCATGTGTCCTATGCATCCAACATTCCACAACATACCTCAATCCAAAGTTCCAAATCAACCTCAACATGGCTCAAATAACTTTGGGATATCGTGACATCGTGAGTTCCCACACCATGCTCCGCTGACTCCTCCAATGTGCAAGTCGTGAAATTCCAATCAAGCTACACATGTCCTATGTGACTCCAACGGTCGTGATTGTTATTATGATTTCATTAAGTAGTTTGAGGGGTTAGAGAAAATATTTTCTAGGATTTCCTGATCTACAAAACTCCAAAATGAAACTTTGTCATGCTATGAATGTTTTCCATGTGTCCTTCTTGAATATGAACGGTCCTACTGCTTTCGGGACTTTGTAAGCACACTTCATATTGTACTTAAATATTGTGCTCCTTCTTCTAGATCCAAAGATGGTCATTTTCTCTCACTCGTGATTCAACACTGAGTGATATTCTCCTCTTCTGCACTCCTCTAGTCTTAATTCAGACTGACGGTCATCAATAATTCTGAATGGGATCCAATGATCATTGTTTTCCTCCTTCTTAGCTTACATCGCTGATCTTTCCATTCCACTATTGTCACTGTATATTGATCATGATATTTTGACATCAAATGACAAACATGCCTACTCTTCCTTTTTCTGAAAAACATGTTAACAATCTCTCTCCTTTGCATTGATGGAAACCCCTGAAACCCTTTGAAGAACATCCAATTATACCATCGTAGCATCTTTGAAATTACCACATTTTCTCCCCTCACATCAATGTCAAAGAAGAAACATGTTCCCCGAGATGTTGCAAAGCATACTCCCCCCCACAACTATGAGCGGTTTAGAAATACAACAGATATTCAGTAAGTACTCCCTTTGACTAGGTGAACATATTAGACTAAAGAAGTTATAACCCCCAAATTTTGACTAAGATATCCAAAAGGGGTCGTTAACGGTTTAGTAAAGATATTAGCTATATGTTCTATGGAAGGAATATAATTCAAATTTAACGACTGTTTGTAACTTGTTTTCTAAGAAAATGGTATTTTATTGGGATATTCTGAGTCTTGGAATGAAGAACATGATTCTTGGAGAGACTAATGGAACTGGTGTTATCAAAATGAATTGTAATCAGATCAAGATAATTTACCTTCAAATCTGTGAGAGTTTGAATCATCCATAAAATATGAGTGCAACAAGTAGCAAAACCAATGTACTCTACCTATGTAGTTGATATGAAATAGATCCTTGCTTCTTAATAATCTATGCTACCAATGAGTCACCCAGAAGAATGCTCCTCCATCGATGCTCTTTCTTTCATCCACAAAATTTGCACAATCTGCATCTGAAAAAGAAGCTAACTGAAAATTCTGATTTATGGGATAACACATACCATACGCCATTTTTCCTTCAAGTATTTGAATATCCTTGTGACAGCCTACCAAATGACTTTTAGGGATAGAGAAGATCAATAACGATCACTCATTCCAACAAATTTTGCATTATATCAGACGTAATGTTAGGATGTACGACGACGCTTCTATCATAGAGAGATATGTCCTTTGATCAACATCAGTGAAATATCATCTTTACTAAGCTTGCAAACTAACCACCATAGGTGTAATATATACAAGAGATGAATCCCTCCATCTGAAATTTCTTCAACATCTTTCCAAATATTCTTTCTTGAGAGATAACATTCCCAGAAAAACTCTGATTTACTTGTAAAACTAGAAAGTATGACAATTCTCCTATCATGACATCTCAAACTTTGTTTTCATAGAGTTAGCAAACCATCAAGAGGGTTCACTAGTATATAAAAATAAAATCATCTACATAAAACCAAAACAACTAGTAAATTATTATCACCTTCAGACTTAATGTAGAGATTGTTGTCAACACACTTTCTGAATCCTTTGTCTTGTAAGAATTTTTTCAGTCTATAATACCAAACTTGTGGTGCTTGTTTCACCATATAGGGCCTTCTTCAAATTATGACATAGTTAGGATTATTCAGGAATGAGAATCCTGCATTTCTCCATATATACTTCTTCCTCTAGATCTCCATTAAGAATGTTGACTTAACATCCATCCGATACACTTTAAATTTATTACTTACATGAATATGCAAGAACATTCTGATAGCTTCCAATCTTTCCACCGTGCAAAAGTTTCATCAAAATCCTGAACTTCAACTTGTGCATACCCTTTTATAGACCAACTGGATTTATTTTCAACAACTTGTCCTTTTTCATTCATTTTATTTTGAACACCCATTTGGAACCTATTACACTCTTGTCTTTAGGTCTAGGAACAAGCTCCTAAGTATTGTTCTTCCTAATCTTATTAAGCTCTTCATTCATAGATCTAATCAAATCATCATGTTGATAGCTTCATCAAAATATTTAGGTTTAGCCATAGATAAAAAACAACATGGGATTGTTCTGAGTCTTTAATCAATTTCCTTCTTGTATGAACTCCTTTATTTATATCTCCAATTATCCTGATTTTAATGATGATTCTTTATACCACCCCCAGACATGATTTTGCTTTGTCTGCTGATTTGAGTCTGTTGAGTATTTGTATCTTCATCTAATCTAGACTCTTATCTTTATGATCCTTGGACATGTTCATCTTCCTTTTCAATTATATCTTCCCTCGCGGCTTGGTTTAACACTGCTTACATTTCCTATCGTGATTTCTTTCATCAACTTTTGTGTCAATACAATCAACCAATTTATGTAGCCTCTTATCGTAGCATCTATAACCTTTACTATTTGTATCATAACCCCAAGAATATACCTTCATCAGCCTTGTCATCATATTTCTCTACAATATTTTCATCATTGTTCTTGGATATAACATTTACTCCCAAAGACTTTTAAAGTTTGATTGAAGCAGGTCTTCCAAACCATAATTCATATGAGTCTTGTCACTGTGTGTCCTGGAGATGAGCTTTGTTTAGAATATGAACAAATGTATGTATTTCTTCCACCCAATATGTCTGAGCAATATTTTTTCATTCATCATTGATCTTGCCATTTGTTGTACTGACTATTCTGCCTCTCAACAACTCCATTTTGTTGTGAGTCCTTAGGATTGTGTGTACTCTCTTTGATCCCATATGCTTATCACAAACCTCTTTGAAGTTCCATGAACTAAACTCTCCTCCCTATCATACCTTACTGCCTTCAAACTTTTTCCCTATTTGATTTTCAGTCAGAGCCTTAAAGACTTTGAATTTTTTAAATACTTCATATTTTTATTTCATAAAGGCAACCCATGTTAGTCTAGAATATCAATAATCAACATAAAAATAGTTTTCTTTTCTTGTACCTTATTTTATTGATGGTCCACATAAATCCATATGTACTAACTGGAGAGGTTTTTCTATTGAAGGAAAGTTTTTAGATTTGAACTATGTCCAAGTAAGATTTCTTATCTGGCATGGTTTACAAACAGAATCATATGGTTTTGATATCTTTGGAAGATCCTTTACTGCCTCAATTGCTTTTTGATCTTGGATTATATGATCAAAATTTATGTCTCCAAGTCTCCTATGCCATAGCTTTCACCTCATCATATTTGCTTAATTGACATTCTTCTTTTAACACATAGACATTGTTTTCTGTTCTTATCCCTTTTGCAACTAGCTGTCCTGAATTCACAGATTTTATTCTACAATATTTAGAAGTAAGAATGACTACATCCTCGGTCACAGACTTGACTGACACTAAGAAAAATATACCAAACCTTCAAAACAAACAACACATCTTGAGCTTTCCTTTTCCATTACTCCAAACTTACCATTCCTTACCTTTTATTTTTCCCGTGCATCATTTCCAAAAGTTACATTACCTGGATTTGCTTTCACTTAGAGTTAGAAACTTACTTTGTATCCATTCATATGTTTGGAACATCCATTGTCAATATACCAATGATTATTTTTCTTTTGGGCCGATAACAATTCACTTGTCATCTTCTTTCTTCTTTTCCAAATCTTGAATTTTCAGCAGTAGGATTTGAGTCTGGCTTAAAATTCCTTAAGAGAAAATATGAAACTTTATGTCCATAGTTATGACAGCATGTAACATTCTAGTTCACTAAATAACAAATCATAATGATGGTTATGCTCATAATTGTTGTTATGTTTCACCTTCATCCTTCCTCCATCCATCACACGATTTATAATCAGGTCTTGTTTATTGGCTGTTTCAATATTTGTTGTGGTAGATAAATATTCCTTGAGTATCTTGATTTGAAATATCTAGATCTTAAAGAATGTCAGTTTACAGCCTTTATGACTAAAGTTAGAACAGAAAAAAACAACCATAGAAAAAAAATGTGTACCTAAAAAAAGACTGTAGTCGATTTCTTCCATGTCGATGATTTATTTGATCAAAAGATGTGTTTGTGCTATTTCTTTGATCTGGCGACGGTTCTCGCATTTTTCATTCCTTTTGGTTGATTTTCTTTCTTTGTTTCTACAGAGTGTGTTAAGCCCTAATATTGGCTCATTAATTCCCTTAATTGGGGCATATAGATTAGTAATGCTATTTATTTATGTCAGCTTACCATTAGTTGTAATTTAGATTAGTAATGTTATTTTATTTCGGCTTCGCTTTAGGCCATTTTTGCAATTATACCTCCTAGTCTCCTATATATACCAAGGAGACATTTTCATTTTGAATCATCTTGCACTGAACATTTATGTGGGGTAAAGGAGGCTTCTCTAAGAGGCTTATTATCCTCAAATTATCTCCTTTTCAAGCATGTTGAGTACTTTTCCCAGGTTCTCCAGTATGCTATATTGATGTTTGTCTTTAACATATGGTATCGTGAGCTCAAGGTCTTGGGGTTTCGCCCTACATCCGAGACACCGTGAATTTTCACTATAACTTTTTTATACAATGCTTAAGAAGGAACAAATTGGAGGATATTTAGAAGATTGATCAAGGTACATTGGGTTAAAATTCAGATCCTCAGGCCTTATACTTTTAGAGATACAACTCAGATAAAATAGGGTTCGGGAATCATCCTCAAATGAGTCATTATGGAATTTTGCTATAAAAATTTTTTGTAATGTTTTAGACCTTGAAATCTAGAGGAATAGAAATTGGTAATGTATCCGTGGTAAAAATTTCAAATTTTCCTGGGTCATCTCAAATGTGTAGATACACCTTGTAAGATAGGGTATCCTCACTAGGTCCTATTGACTAGTCTCAAGAAGGTGTTCTAGGTAAACAATCATAACTTCTTCCTAGAGTATCCAAATTGGCATGTGGGAATAGTTGCATTGGATCACGGACAATCAGAGTATTTCTGGTGTGAGTTTCGTAATTTATATCAATTATTTTCTGCAAGGCACACTATATACAAGGGAGATCTCCTAAAAGGACAAAAATCGGCAAGTTGTGGGGAAGCTATCATAAATTCCAATTGGCACATCCAATTTTGATCAGACCTGCACAGAGAATAAATATCATAGAAATACATAAGAGAAATTTTCATACCCAGAACAACCGAGATACAACTGCATAAAATATTGTCTAGCAGAACTCACCTCAAAAATCAAGGTTCAAAAGTGATACTTGGCCAACATACCTAAAAAGGGGAACTTCTACACCAAATAAGCCTCGAAAATCCTACTTGGACTCTTTTGGATGAAGGTGAAGAGAAATGTGTAGGGACATAAAATGAACTACAAAATAAGATGGATTCAATGGAAGCTAAGTTGACACTAAGATAGATGGTTTAAAAGGGGAGATCATGGAAGTATTGAAAATTATCAATGTAGAAGACACCTGAAGTGAAAATGCATCCCATGAAATTCATGATGTGGACACAAGGGATGAATCAAGAATGGAGAAACTCCAACTTTGGTTTGAAGACCAACCACATTCCTAAGATTGACATGAGGAAGTTTGATGAAAAGGACCTAATCATGGATACTTCAGATGGAGCAATTCTTTGATCTCCATAATGCCACATACACAAAAGGCACGAATTGATTCTTTATATTTAGAACCTAATCAATTTGTTTCATATCGATGGATTTTCATATTCAAAGAAATCACTTGTTACTTGGACAATTTTCACGAAGAAATGATGTTGCACTTCATGAGGATACAAGGAGCAATACCTTCTTTAGTCAATTGATAAATCTCTGACAAAAAGGGTTCTAAGACAGAGCACATTGAGAACTTCCCAAAGATTGAATATAAAGGTAAATCCCATATTCCGTAAGAGGAGCACTTGATTGATGTATTCATAGGAACTTTAAAGGATAACACATTCAACATGAGGTTCTCCTTAAACCTAAATCATTGGAGAATGCATTTAAGGTGGCAAGAAATGTTGAAAGTAAAATATGACTATGGCTACTAGTTGACCCGTCTAACATCTATAGAGAGAACAATGCTCCTTCTCCTAAATCACCTCAACCTACAAGGTTGAAAACTCTAACAATTGGGAGGAAAGAAAAGCAAAAGGTTTATTCTTTAATCATGACAAATAGCACAAGAAGGGACATAAGTGTGGTGAGAAGAAATTATTCTACATAGATTGTGAAGAGGAAGAAAAGAAGGCTGAACAAGAACCATCTCAAGATGAAAACATAGCCAATTTCTATTCCAAGAGTTGATTCCCCACGATATCGCAATGCATTACCGAATTAAGACTCCTCAAACCCTCAAGATTGAAGGCTGATACATCAAAATAAAAAGGTAATAGTCCTAATTGATTCTAGCGTAGTGCTCATAATTTCATTCACTCAGAATTAGCCAAAGATCTCAATTGTTTTGTATATCCAAATACAGAGTTTCAAGTAATGATTGCAGATGGAGGAACTATCAATTGCTCAAAGAAAATGAAATAAGATCTCAATCTTACTATGTGGGGAATATGTAATGAATAGTCCAATGATTTCTATACCCATGGGTGGCAGATGTTGTACGAGGAATCCAATGGTTACAATCATTAGGAACAAGTATTTTAATTTCAAGAACTTTTATGAATTTTTATTGGAAGGAAAAGAAATTGAGTTGAGAGGCATCATAGGAACTCAAGAAGGTGATAAGCTCTAACGACATGACAAAAATTATTGAAAAAGGCATCAAGGAATTATTGCAATAATCCATCCTCATTAGATGTTCAAACATCTAAGACATCTATTCCTCAAGATCTCCAAAGGATCATTGATACATTCCAAAGTATTTGAAGATATTCCAAAGGCCTCCCACCCACTCGAAATCATGATCAAGGAATTCACCTAATTCCTGGGAACGTTCCTCCTAACATCAGGCCATTACTGTGATACCCTTATGCCTTAAGAGTGAAATTGAGTGCATGGTTGAATAAATGTTAGAGGTCGGGCATTATTAGACCTAGCTAAAGTTCTTACTCTGCACCAGCTGTAATGGTATTCAAGAAAGATAGCTCATATGACAAACCAGATTATAGAGAGCTCAACAAGATCACTATTAAAGATAAGTTTCCCATTCCTGATTGATGAATTGTTAGATGAACTACATGAGCAATCTATTTCAAAAAATTATCTTCTGCCTGTGGTATCAATGACTTAATGAAGAAGAAGATATCCCAAAACAAATATCTCTAACTCATGAAGGCCATTATGAATTTTTGGTCATGCCTTTTGGCCTCCATAAATGCACCTTCCACATTCCAAGGGTTGATGAATTCCATTTTCAATCCCTTCCTCAAAAAATTTGTGTTAGCATTTCTTTATGATATACCAATTCCATAGAAAGTCTTGGAGGGATCATGTGCAACATGTTGACAAGCAGTTACAACTACCAAAGGAGCAAATAACTATATGATAAACCACTCCAAATGTTTCTTGGAGTAAAAGAGGTAGAGTATTTTGTCATTGTATTCTCATGAAGGTGTCGTATAGACCCTAACAATATTGTATACTTGAGACTAGGACGATTCCAAAAACATTACAAAATCTTAGAGGATTTTTGGGTTTGATGTGTTACTACCGCAAGTTTGTTCGAACTATGAAGAATAACAACACCTTTGTAATCTAATAATTAACTAAGAAGGATGCATTTTCATGGGACTCCGGAGGCACCAAAGTTTCTTTTAACAACTTAAAGAGGTGATGCACAAATATCATATCTTGACCACTCCAGAATTCACAAAACCTTTATTGTGGAATACGATGCCTCGAGAAATGGAATTGCTGCTTCAGTCTCTAATGCAAGAAGGAAGGCCCCCGACTTTGAAAGTCGACCACCCAAGGGAAGAGACTTACACAAACCCATTTATGAGAAGGAAATGATGGCACATTACATGCATTGAAAAAATGGCATCCTTACCTAATAGATAGGCACTTCAAGGTCAAAATGCATCATGATAGTCTTAAATACTTCGGAACAAAGACTATCTTCAAGAACAACAAAAATGGCACCAAGATATTGGGCTATGTTTTTGAAATTGTCTATAAAAGGGGAAGCAAAATGTTGGTAGATGCACTTCAAGAAAGGATGAAGATGTTGAGGCTCTTCTTTTGTGCTATCTCGATCATCCAACCCGATTGGATAATAGAAGCAAGGATGAATGGAAAAATGATCTCCTAAAAATTGTGGACTCTCATTCAAAGGTTTCAACAGATCCAAAGGGCATCTGATACATTTACATGGAAAACGATTCACTATGGTACAAAAGATCGTTCATATTTATGTAAGAATTCCCAACTCAAACAAAGGTACTATTGAATTGCACACCTCTCCAATAGAAGGGCACTGAGATTTTTGAAAACTCACCATAGAGTCAAGAAGGATTTTTTTGGGATGGCCTTAAAACTGATGTTCAAAGGTTTGTGGCAGAATGTGGTTTGCCAACAAAATAAGGCAGGAACAATTAAGACCTCTGTGCCCTTTGACATAAACCATTATCCATCCCAAGTCAAGGCCGAGGAGGTTTCCATGGATTTCATCACGGTTACCAAAGTCCGGTTGAAAGAGTGTCATCATGGTTATTGTTGATAGATTAACCAAGCATGCTAATACTTTGTGCACTCTCTCATCCCTCTTCAAAGCTAGTATAGTTGCCACCAAAGATTTCTCCATGAGACAAATAAAAATCTGCTATGGAAGCCCAAAGATTATTGTAAGTGACAGATCCCATATTCACCTGACATTTTTGGTCAGAATTATTTTTCTTGTTTGGGTACTCAATTGCTTCCAGTTCATCCTATCATCCTCGATCTGATGGAAAACTGAGATAGTGAACAAATGTCCGAAGGCTACCTTCGTTGTTTTATCTCTAATAAACAAACACAAACACAAACAAAAAAAAAAAAAAAAATGGTGGTATAACACTTCCTTTCTCACACGACAACAAAATGACACCATTTATGCAGGCACTTTATGGATACCACCTCCTTCCATCACTTCTTCCTCTAAAAGAAAAATCTAAGGTTCAAAGTAATGAAGATCACATCGAGAATCAACAACAAATTCTCCAAATCTAAAGGACAACTGACCATGGCACATGCAACCCATGAAACAACAAGGCATCAACATCGTAGTGATAGAAGTTTTTAAGTAGGGGATTTAGTATTTTTAAGACTACAACCATACAAACAGATGTCCCTACAAGCCAAGAAGGATAATAAATTATCACCAGCAATTATGACTTTATAAGGTAAGTGTGCCAAAGATTGATACCATGGCATACAAATTGGAGTCAGTATTTATCTTCACGAGTAGACCAAATTTTCCATGTTTCATGCTTTCTAAAGAGGTTATAGGCAAATGAAGATCCTACCAAAACTATACGAACTTGACGAGAAGGAAAATCATATTGTAACCAAGCCAACACCTAATAATAAGAATCTCAATCGAGTGAATAGATCCATTTCTTTATATCTCATTAAATGAGGAAACCACCAACAAGATTCCACTTGGGAAGATGAGTCTTATACGTATACATTCGTGAGTTACTTCCTGCTGCCAGTGGACAACACTTGTCTCAAGGAGGCTGTTACCCTAATATTACTCATTAATTCCCCATCAGCATATTAGATTAGTAATGCTATTTTATTTATGTTTGATTTAGGCCATTAGTTGTAATTTAGATTAGTAATGTTATTTTTATTTCTCGGTCGGCTTTAGGCCATTATTTTGTAATTATACCTCCTAGTCTCCTATATATACCAAGTGAGACATTTTCATTTTGAATCATCTTGTACTGGAACATTTATGGGGTAAAAGGAGGTTTCCCCAAGAGGCTTATTATCCTAAATTATCTCTTTTCTGCCATGCTGAGTACTTTTCTCCCCTTATAGTCTTTATATGTTATATTGATGTTTGCTTCTGTCTTAACAAAGTGGTTGTTATCAATGATTGTAGATTTGACAAACTTAATGGGTTATGTATTACTTGGATGATCACTTGATCCTTCTTCTTTATATCCCAAGCCACCAACTTTGGATTCCTTTGCTGATTTAGAATGGAAGAATTTTCTCGAGCCTTTTAATATTTGGTAGATTTTGGTGATATAATGCCTTAAACTTGTCCATTTCTTTTCAGGTTTTTACTATCTCTTCTTCTAAGGCTTCACACCTCTCTTCTTTCTTCTCCTCATAACTAATTTTTTAGTATGTCTTCTATTTTCTTTTGCCTCTTCTAAAACCACTTTTAGTAGAGAAAGTTTTCATCAGGTTTTTTTCACCATTCATTTTAAACCGCATCAACAATTGTTTTGTTTTCTTCTTACATCTAAGTTTGCCAATTTCTTCCAAAGCACCTGACACTCAATTCTCCATCCACCACAGCTTATCCATCATCCATTTCACCTCCTTTTTGTTGATCATCAAGATCTCCCATGGTGATAAGCATAAAATCTATCACTTTGTCTTCACATGATGAATTACTATCTATGTCTTCGAGAATTGTCATTGTTTGCACACAAACTTTCTTTTACTATATTTCTGAATTTGTACTTCTTTTCATCTTTCAGAGATCTGGTCCTTTTTCTAGTGGGGAAACTTAGATGCAAAATGGAATTTATCTTTACCACAATTAAAACATTTGAAGGAAACTTTCCTTGATATTTTTTTGATCATTTCTTTTAACCTATTCTCACAAATTTTTCCTTAATATCATCTAATTATGAATCATTATTCTTGTCTGTTTTAAAAGATGCTGCTCTAGTAATGGATGTATCTTTGTCGATTCTCATTTCATATGAAGTCAAAGTTCCTAGAAGTTGATTAATGGACGTGAGTTTCAAGATCGCTGTCTTCTATTGTACAGACTTTTGGATTAAATTTATCAAGAAGAGATCTTAAAATATTCAAACTAAAATGATTCTTCAATCTTTCACCAAGACCCTTCATGGCATTCACAAGTTCTTTCAACTTAAAAATACTTTCTAACTATTTCACCTTCATTCATCTTTAGTTGTTCAAACTTCAACCTATATGTTTGAAGTTTGGCATCTTTTACTTTCTCATTTCCTTCATAATTGTTAATAAGTTTATCACACATAGCTTTAGCAGTTTCAAGATGCATCAACTTTACAAACTCAGCTTCGGAAAGTCCATTAAATATAACATTCATTCCTTTAGATTTAAATCTAAACTCTAACTTATCATCCTTGGAAGCCAACACAACATGCTTTGTATATCTAGTCTCTACTACATCCCAAACATCAGCACCTAAGGCCATTAAATATGTTCTCATCCTAACCTTCTAGAAGGAAACATTTGTTCCATCAAACAAAGGAGGATTTGTAGCTAAAGTCCCTTCATGACTTGTCATGTTTAATCTTACAGATCTACCTTTGAATAAAAGGAACCCCCTCTGATACCAATTGTTGAAATTACTAATACAACTAAGAGGGGGGGTGAATCAGTTGTTACTGTTCTTAAACAATTTTAAGTCTATTAAACCATTTTTAATCATTCATCAAGTGACCATCAATATTATAAATCATATGGACAACATAAATAATGAGCATCAATAACACATAAGATATACACAGAGACATATTTTCACGAGGAAACCCACAAAGGGAGAAAACCTCTTCTTCATCGAAATGATAGACAATCTTTTAAGTTCTATACATCATTTATGTTTGAGCACCAACTCAAATTGAGGCTACTACCTCTATTTTACAAGCTCCAACTTGTTGAGAGAATCAACTCTCTGGTTTCTCTAGCACCCATTAGAAGGAAGCACCAACTGGATTTATACAAGCACCAACCTGTATACAGAAAACTCTGTGTTTTCCCGGGCACCACCCTGCCACCCTGTTTTTCTAGCCACAACTAGATAGAAGATACAACTTCCAATATTCAAGCACCAACTTGAATATCAGAGGACCACAATCCTCCGTAGCACCACCCTTCCTCCTGGATTATAAATAAATTATTGACAAACAAACAATACATGTATCTCAATTCTTACCACTTCTTCACTGTTCTATAGTTCTTCTCTGGTTCAAAAACTATTTTTCAATTCTTCTCTGCTTCATGCTATTCTGCTATTCTTCTCTTACTTCTGTCTGTTCAGTGACTATTACTCATCTCTAAGTTTTATATCATGCTCTGCATACTGTAATTTTACCCTTCTTACAATTCATCTCATTTTTTCGGTTAGAAAAACCAACCTCATAAAGCCGCTACATCTCTCCTTTTATACACACCAGCCTCATCAGTTACACTTCGAATATCCTTGGGCAAAGAAGAAAACATCTCAGCAACTGAATCACCAACCAATCAAGAACCATGATTCGATTATGCTAACTGAAATGTAACTGAACAGTTAATCATGAATATCAACAGTAGCCCTTCAATCGTATGCTCAAATAACCAACACTGTTGGATTAAATCCAAAGGGTCTTACGTTTATCCCATATGCCCATTAGATGTGACCACGGGCCTAATAAAAATGCGTTTTTCATTTCACATTTCAAAAATCCTGTGTGGAAGGGTCTCGACCATCCAAGTTGTGATCCCCGAAATGGAACTTAGCTCAGCTAGCTCCTCCCTCTCACATGACCACTGGCGGTGACCACAACCTATACAAAAAGGCGCTTTCGCATTTCACATTTTGGAAATCCTATGTCGAAGGGTCTCGATGCTCCAAGTTGCGATCCCTAAAATGGACCTTAGCTCTGTTAGATCCTCCCTCTCACATGACCCCTGGAAGTGACCACAACCTATAAAAAAAGGCATTTTTTCATTTTTCATTTCGGTAATGCAAAGATGAAGAGTATTGACTCTTTATGTTGTGATCTCTAAAAAGAGGCTTAGCTCCACTAGCTCCTTCCTCCAGCCTTTGATGATGTGAACTTTTCTATGACCATGGGTCAGTCCTTATCACAATTTCACATATCGTGAGTTGGAAGGTTATAGGATTTCCTTCCTTTGACTTTCCAGTCAGGGAGATGCCAATCGCTCGCCATGTGTCCTCTGTATCCAATGTTCCACAACATACCTCTATCCAAAATTTCAGATCAACCCTCAATCTGACGGCTCAGATCATTTCGAGATATCGCATATTGTGAGTTCCCACACCATGCTCCGTTGACTCCTCCAATGTGCAAGTCAACGAAATTCCAATCGCTTTCCACATGTCCTATGAATCCAACAGTCAGGATTTTTATCACGATTTCTCATATCGCAAGTTTGAGGGGTTAGAGAACCTATTTCCTTTGGATTTCCTGATCTACAAAACTCTAAAATGAAACCTTTGTCGCACTATAACTGTTTTCCACGTGTCCTTCTTGGATTAATGGTCCTCCTGCTTTTGGGACTTTCTAAGCCTGCTTCATCTTGTACTTAAATATCATGCTCCTTCTTCTGGATCCGACGATGATCGGTCTTCGCACTCAGATATGACGCCCGAGATATTTTCTCCTCTTCTATGCACTCCTCCAGTCTTAATTCGGATATGACAGTCATCGAGAGTTCTGAATGGGATCCAACGATCACTGTTGCTCCTCCTCCTAAGCTTACACTGCTAATATTTCCATTCCATCATTGTCATTGTGTTGTTGATCGTGATCTTTTCCATCAATGACAAACATGCATACATTTCCTTTCTGAAAAATATGCCAACAAGGTTTGATGAGTCCTCATTGTTGGAGTCCAAATATAAACAAAAGGATCAACAAATACATGAAATATATGACAAACATAAGATGGATGAAGAAGTAAGTGAAACAGAAGAAACTAAGGCTGCTGACAGTGAACAATTAATTCCTACTTTGATACAGGGAACAACTCCATCCAAAAGCATGACTCCATGAAAGAATCCAAGCAAGAGAATACAGAAAAATCACCCTGAAGAACAGATAATTGGTGACTTAAATGCAGGTTTTGGAACAAGAAGCAGAAGGCAAGAATCCACCTGAACTCATGAACATGTATCTTTACTTTCTATGATTGAACCCAAAAGTATTGAAGAAGCAATTAAAGATGAATACTAGATGAAAGAAATGAATGTATAACTTAGTCAAATAGAAAACAATAAGACATGGGAATTGGTTCCTAGACCTTTCAATAAGAATGTCATAGGGGATAAATGGGTTTTCAGAAATAAGATGGATGAAGCAGGTAAAATAACTAGAAATAAGGCTAGATTGGTTTGTAAAGGGTATGCACAAGTAGAAGGAATAGATTATGGAGAAAATTTTGCTCTTGTTGCAAGAATGGAATCCATTAGATTGATTCTAGCTTATGTCAGTTCTAAACACATTAAATTTTACCAAATGGATGTAAATTCTGCGTTTTTGAATGGTGATTTAGAGGAAGAAGTATATATGGAACAACCAGATGGTTTTCAAGTACAAGAAGCAGAAAAATATGTTTACAGGTTGAAAAAGGCATTGTATGGGCTGATGCAAGCACCAAGGGTTTGGTATTCCAGACTTGAAAATTACTTGAGGAAGCAAGGATTCAGGAAAGGTAACACTGATAGTAATCTTTACATTAAAGAAGAAAATGATAGGGTGATCATTGTTGAGATATAGGTAGATGATATCATTTTTGGTAGTGATGATGATAGGATCAGTAAACAGTTTGCTGAAAGTATGCAGAAAGAGTTTGAGATGTCCATGCTAGGAGAAATAAAGTTTTTCTTAAGCTTGCAAATTACTCAATATGATAAAGGTATTTCCATTTCTCAAACTAAGTATATCAATGAAATGCTTAAGAAATTTCAGATGGAAGATTCTAAACCAGTTGGCACTCCCATGGTTACTGGCTGTAAATTAAGTAAGTTTGATGATACTAAAGATGTTGATCAGACAGTGTACAGATCTATGATTGGTAGTCTTATTTATTCTACAGCTACAAGACCTTATATTATGCATGCAGTTTGTCAAGTTGGCAAGTTTCAGGCTTCACCAAAAACTTCTCATCTACTTGTAGTCAAAAGAATTTTTAGATATCTTAAGGGGACAACATAGTATGGTTTGTGGTATCCTATAGGTAATCAGATTGATTTATATGCTTTCAATAATGCTGATTGGGCAGGTTGTGTTGATGACAAGAAGAGTACTAGTGGAGCAACATTTTTTCTTTGAGGATGTCTTATAAGTTGGTCAAGTTAAAAACAATCAACAATGTCTCTGTCTACTGCTGAAGCAGAATACATAGCAGCTGCAACTTGTTGAACTCAGGTTCTATGGGTGAAATAGATGCTAGAAGATATACATATTCATTATAATGAACCTATACCTATCTTCTGTGATAATACCAGTGTAATTAGTATTTCTAAAAATCCTATTATGCATTCAAAAACAAAGCACATTCCCATGAAATTTCATTTTCTAAGAGAGCAGGTTATGTCTAAAGTTATTAAACTGGAATATGTTGGCACAAAGGATCAGATTGCATATGTATTTACTAAACCTTTACCTAAAATGCAATTTGGCAGTCCCAGGGATCAATTGGGGCTTTACCCTCTGTAATTTCATTTCACTCTCAAAGTTTGCAAGGGCTTCATAATAATATCAGACTGCATAGGTTTATTGACTATTTTGATAGGGGGAGTTGTTGTTGAAATGATACATCTTTACAGGTGGTTTTCTTTGCTCAGGGGGAGTATGGTTGTTTCCTTTTCCATAGAT